>PNEQ01047063.1:0-25890 GCA_003012365.1 Medauroidea extradentata | reverse complement strand
CCTGAAGGGGAAAACATCCTCCTGAAAAACTACACTGTGGGCAACTTTGATTTTTTGCTCCTCAATACACCACAAACGATAACCTTTCGTGTTTGGCTCATAACCCACAAACACACACTCAATACCCCTTTGATCAAACTTATCCTTACCACTCACATACAACCAAGCTCTACACCCAAATACTCTCAAGAAATTATACTCATTAATCCTAATCACTTCCACTTTCCACATCTCCATTGGTATTCTGAAGTCAATGGCACGAGATGGGCACAAGTTCATAATGAATGCCACTGTGTTTGCTGCCTCTGCCCAAAAGGTTTTTGGCACACCTGATTCAATCAGCATGCATCTAATAGAGTTCGCAATTGTCCTGTTTCCCCTTTCTGCTATGCCATTTTGCTGGGGAGAGTTCGCCACTGTTTTTTGATGCACTATGCCATGCTCCCTCAGATGCTCTCTAAACTCCTTGCTGATGTATTCGCCACCACCATCTGTCTGTAGTGCCTTTTTCTTGGTCCCGTGTAACAGTTCAACTTCTCGTTGATGGTCCTTGAAGGTCGCAAACACATCACTCTTAGCATTCACAAACTTGACCGTTAAGTATCTAGAGTAGTCATCAATGAAAGTTAGTAAGTATTTTGCCTTACCCATTGATGTCGGCAGTTTTCCCATCAGATCAAAGTGAATCAATTCGAGAGGTTGCTTAGACTTTCTTTCACTGGTCTTTGGAAAGCCTATCTTGGTCATCTTTCCCATCACACACACTTCACATGTCTCTGGCAATTTTCCTTCCAACTCTAAGGCAGGAATCTTATTAATTGAGGTCTCGTTTAGGTGGCCAAGTCTCTGATGCCACAATGAAACACTCTTGAGCGCAGTGCCATCCCTGATCTCCACAGAGTCTTCAGTGCTGCTTACCACATTTACTACATGCTTTGTTGTTGACTCTGCGTACAGTGTGTACAAGCCATTTGACACAGGTGCCCTAAACAGGATATCATCTTCATCGCGACAGAGTATCTCCTTTCCGTTCATTTCAACGTGGACTCCCTTTGCTGTTATTTGGCTGACAGATAACAAGTTAAACTTGAAATCAGGCACATATAAGGCATCTGATAATGTCAATGTCCAGCCCCCACACTGATCTGTGATTTTAACCTCAACCATACCACACCCTTTGACTTCTGCAATGCCTTTCCCCATTGTTATTTCACCTTGGCAGGGCTTCAGACTCACAAACAACTCCCGTCTGTTCACAATGTGGTCAGTAGCAGCAGAGTCTGCAATCCAACACACTTCCTCCTCTTTCTTGTTGGAGACCAGTCCGCAAGAGCTCACAAGTATTTTGTGTTTTGGTTTGCTGTCCCTATGTCGTTCCGCTGAGCTTTCAGTCGTCTTCACCTGCACTTCTTCCCTGCAATCACTCGCCCAGTGTCCGTTCTTGCTGCACCTTTAACATTTAACCTTGCCGCAAAACTTTGAGATGTGTCCCCACTTGTTACATCGATAACATTTTCTCTCTTGCGAGCTTTCTGCCTTCGGTACAGATGGTGCTGCTGCCTTGCTGGTGGTTTCTGTCTTCTAATTGGTTGCTGTGTTCTCGAACTGCTGTCTTCCTCTTCTTACGCCACCCTTTGATCGCTGGCTGCTGCCTCGGTAACTACCAGCCTTGGCTGCAAGGGGAGGGTTTCATTTTCATCACGGTCCTCGTTCCCTTCTTCTAGAAGCCTGGTCTTGACTGTTCTGATGCTAAGGTTTGCCTCCTTTCCTAATTCCTCAACCAGCGACCCATATCTGTCCCATGGCAGGCCAAGCAGGATCAGGCCAGCGATCTGCTTGTCGGTGTAGTTCCAACCAGCCGACTTCACCTTTTGATACTGGTTCTTAACGCGAGCGACATATTCGTGGAGTTCTTCCCCTTCGCCCTTGGATATCAGGAACAAACTCTTGAGCGATCGCAGTCCCTGAAGGAAACTAACCTTCGTATGGATGTCCGACAGAATTCTCCAAGCTTCGCTCGCGTGTAAACATTCTGCGATGTCATTTAAGTATGTGTCTGACACGTTTTTGTACAGGAACGAGAGCGCCATTCTGTTTATTCTTTCTTGGTCGACGTTGAGTGGTGTCACGAAACCAGGCTCGATCGCATTCCAGCAGTTTGACTGGATCAGTTCCGCCTTTGCTCTTAGTCTCCAAGAAAAATAATTTTTTGAATTTAACCTCGGAATATTACTTTGATACATTGCTTCATCATTGTCCACCATCTTTATGGATGATTTTTGATGCGCGCGCGAAAATCACGACTCGGTAATATCTTCTGTTGGTGATACGAAACATCCTGGGCCCATAACCTGTTGTTATGGGTATAAAATATGTCCACAGAGATATTAACCAAAACCACTGCTTTTATTATTCTCTCTCTCATCGATTAACAATACAATATCTTTAACACCAACACAAACGCTCGCATTCTCAGTCACGACAAAACAACAACACTAACACCACAGATTGCATAACGCAAAGATATGACACCCTTGGGTAGTGAATAACATAAAACTTCTGTGCCTCATATTTACTACATTTATGTCCAACAGTAACAACAGCATGAACTAACCTTCAATCATTATGTAACCTGTAAGCATTCTAAACGGACAGTTTTCGTGAGCACAAATTTTAATCAATTTTGTAGTTTTCCAAAAAGATTATATTAAATTTTTTTCTTATAAATTGTATTTTCCGTATAACAAAATCGTTCACTACTACACTCACTCCATGAGGCTTTATTCCGCGTCGCTTCTAATGCACACTTCAATGAATAATATGGGATATATTAAACAATTTATTACATATTTTGTATTATATAGGTCATCGTGTTCAATGTTGGTTTTATATACATTAATTTAAGCCTGCATTTATCCACACGAGTCCTTAAAAATAAACTCGCGTTTCCATTGCCACGCATACGAAAAATATGTTTCTATCACCATTCCGGCCGTCTGCAAGACGCGACAGTGCTGCTCCTAGCGTTGCTTTGCATCTCCCATTGAGTTATTGTGCGGACGCCGACAGAGATGGTTGTGTAGCTTGTTGTCTGGTCGCAGAGAGATGGTAATGTGACTTGGTGTTAGGACTCTGATGAAGATGGTTGTGCGGCTGTGTGGGAGCGAGGTGGCTGAGCAGCCATGTATATTAGTCGCTGAGTAGAGGCCTCGCGTTTGCGAGAACATTATGGTTGAGATGTCGTGGCGTGTTTCGAACTTTGAAAATTAGTTTTAATTTTTCTCTTTCAAGTTTTGGGGTTGAGCAGTTCTATCCCAGGAGCGTCAGGCTTGGACAATGATGAAGACTATTATGATTGAAATCTAGAGTTTCTGTATGTAAAGTTGGTTTTTTTTTTAAAGTTAATTAATAAAAACAGTCACGCCAACAGGTTTTAATTTCATGTAGATACAGCAAACCTATACGATCACAACCGGCCACGTCAGAGGTTATGTCAACAATTATGTAAAATAACATCATCTTCTTTCAGCGCCGACGCGCTACATTTTTGGTGCCGTGACCAGGATGTTTGGTCAACAACGACGGTAGATTTATGGTCTTTTTCAATAATCTTCATTCAGCGAGACCCGTTACATTTTTGGTGCCTTGACCAGGATTTATGGTTATCTTAATCTTCAGTAAGCGGAGACCCGCTACAACTACCACCCAAGTCGATCGAGAAACGCCCGGCAGAGCTCATCGCATTCCAGCACGTCCCTGTACGTGCCTCCAGGCGAGTGAACTCTGACCTGCCTGCCAGATAAATCCATCCAAAGCACAGGCTAGCTCAGAGCTTATTTGAAATTTTAAAAGCCAGCACTTCTCTGTACGTGCTTCCAAGCAAGAGAACTACGACTAGCCTGCTACATAAATCCCATTCCAGGAGAAGCAAGCTAAGAGGCTACTTGAGATTTAAAAAATCCAAACAAGGCAAAATATAAGAAAAGTTTACTTAGAAAAGTTGCTTGAAATTAAATTAGCTTTAAAATGAGTACAAACATGATATAAATCCGATAAAATTGACAAGTAAAATTAAATACTTTTCTTTTGCTTTAAAGTTAAATTTTAAATAGACTTTTAATGTTAATTTCTCTATTAGCATCCTCAATTAATATGTTGGATCCCGCCGTATACATCCTTATCCCTGGTTAAGTTGGCCTACTTAATTTGTTATAAACAACAGGAAAAAAAACATAATTTGACAAAAAAATTGAAATTACTGTAGGATAAGAGGCCAAGTAAGGGCTACATGCCAGTGCACGTCACAATACATACAATACATGACTCTCTTATTCACTAAATATAAGTATTGCTCGAATTGAATTGTGCACGTATTATTTGGTGTCTTTCAAATAATGTATTCCCATGTTCGTGCATTACGTTACTTAAAAAATATTATTACTAAACATACTCTGCTCTTTACGTCTCACACACGTGCATGATGTATCCTTGTTCACATAACTAATTACCATTGCAGTGAAATGCTAAATGAAAGTTTAATTATATGTTCCTTAAGACTTTTGCGTCTGTTAAGGTGGTGCACTGACCCGGTGTTGGGTTGCGTGCGGGGTGGTCGCACTC
Source organism: Medauroidea extradentata (assembly GCA_003012365.1). Lineage (NCBI taxonomy): Eukaryota > Metazoa > Arthropoda > Insecta > Phasmatodea > Phasmatidae > Medauroidea > Medauroidea extradentata. The sequence goes on along the minus strand of PNEQ01047063.1, from coordinate 21,270 downwards.
GATTGCCGTAGGCTGCACTACATGTACACTGCACTGATATACACTGTGATGGGTGTGGAGCGAATAAAAAGGCTTAGGGTCTGGCGGCATGAACTTAACGTCAGCTCAATCTCCTCACCCTAAAACCACTACTTTTCGCTCAACCGTATTCACCACTTAAATAGCCCAAGGTCATACGACAAACATATTATCTATCAGCACCTTTCACACTGCCCTTTACAAGTACCCTTCTAGAGCCGACAGCATTACACTCTTATTAAGAATCAAAGCGTAAACTATACAATAATATTACTCTAAAATCAAACAATGACAAACCATGACAACATAATAACACAACACAACCCTCATTACAACCTGTATTAAGTTACAACTTATTATGTAATAATTACATCACACATGTACGGCCCAGGACTTACAAATGTATACGATGCAAAATACCAGAGTATCATGAAACCTAACACTACTTCCTAGACTTAAACATCTTCAAATGGCTAGAATGTGCTTCCCTCATTGTAAAAGGTGCACCTTCAAGCCTAAGGACTAAGTATTCAGTCCAAGTGCCTTTTCTACAATTTAAGGACCCTCAAACTTTGGTGTGAGCTTAGATGAGAGATTATGCGCCAGATCTGACAACTTAAAGAAACTGCACAGAACTCCATCATCAGGGTGAAAGAAGGCTATCACTACTACCCTCATTGTATCTAGCTGCTACCTGCCTTTGCACCTCGACCAAACGTTCCTTGACTCGGGACAAAAGTACCTCCCACTGCCGCTTCGTGTACACCGATTCTAGCACCAGAACCATCCCCCCCTCCTTTGTGAGCTGGGCTAGCTCACCCTCATTATGTTTCAGCATGTGTTCCTGACCATATTAGTTTCTGAGAAGATTTGAACTGTACGCCTACGAGCCCCCACCAATGAACTCGTTAGCCCACCCCTCCTCCACCGACGTCATTTGTTCGTATATCTTCAGGTGGCCTCAGCCGTCTTCGTGCCTTCCCGCGCCTTCCCCCTTCCCCTCTCGGCCGGCTAGTCCATGCCGCCGACACCTGCCTCCGGGCAATCTGCCTTCGCTTCTCGACCAGCATGGTTCAAGGGATCAACTCGTGGCCGACGCGGCACCTGTGACTTTTGGTAATTTTGGTATGTTTTGCTTTGATTCGTAGTTTTTCTTAATTCTTTAGCTCTCACGTTTTGTTTCTGCTTTAAGTAATTAATCCGTTTTCCGTTCTGTGGTGCCGTTTCGGCCGCGAGTTGACCAATGCGCCATTTAACTTTTCAGTGTGGTATGTGTTATTTTGGTTGATGTTACTCAAATTGTTAATAGTGTCATTTAATTCTGGATCGCCGTTTGTTATGAATTATGCTGTGTAATTACCGCTAAATAAACTTAGCTGTTATTTGAATTTTCTGAGTTTAATTCAGTATTGTTTGAAACTATTTTACCTCGTCCCAGTGTGTGAAATTACGTCACCTTTTGGGTTTGTAGTGGGTGTGGTAGGAAGAGTGTGCCTTGGTATGAGACATGTGTTTCTCGTCCTAGACTCACAGCTGTCTATATTTAATATTGTGCTGGCAGTGTAAGATACGGGCACATTTCCCACATTCAACAGTGGGTGTGTTAAGCGTTTACCCTAAAAAACACTATTAGGACTTTCCCGGTAGCCTCGTGCACAGCGTCACTTAAACCCAAATTGATCCGCGCTAGTAGCTCATTCTACTCCGTATGAACTGGATCACAATAGATCTCCAAACTTGCACGCAAATTCCTATTTACTCTATCAACTTTATTACCACACTGGTAATGAGGGCTACTGTACGAGTGATTAATGTCCTAGTTCTAACACATGTGTTGAAACTTCTCACTTTTTAAACTAGTGGCATTTTCAGTAACTATCTCATTAGGTGCACAAAATAGCTTCCACACCTGGTTTTCCAGTACGTATATCAATGCCTCTGACTTAATACTTAGAACTAGCAGAAGAAGTATGAACTTAGAAAAAGTGTCTAAAAGGACCAATATTGCTATATTTCCCTTCTACGATTGTATTAACGTACCCAAAATATCAACATGAACTTTACCCCAAGGAGTAAATGGCTATTTGGCAGCATACTGCCTGACCTTAGAGTTTTGAGGAGCCTTAAATTTCTGACAGTTTACACAGCTGGTGACATATTCTCTAATCTCTTTTCCTACGGCAACCCAATAAATATCCCTTTAAACCTTTGCTATTGTCTTACCAATTCTAAAATGTCCTCCGCAGGTTAAATCATGAGGATAATGTATGTATATTCATACCCCAGACCGATTTTCGGAATAACTACCCGTTTTTTCGATATCCCATCTGGCTATAAATGCAGCACCTCCTCTTCAAGCACGTAAGGCCTTTCCTGTCCTTCTTCAATTGCTCTCCGTATACTTACAGGCTCGCTGTGTCTCTGAGCAACGACACATAGGAAGCAGATTGAGAGTGGAAGGGAACACGTGCTCCAAGGAGGGGGGGAAGAGAACAAGGGGCAGATGCTATACTGAAAACATGAGTACTTGAATTGAAATGAACAATGTAACACATACATGTATAATGTTCCATTCAACACAGGAAGCATTTTCCTGCCTTACCTTACATTGTTTTATCAGCAGTGTTGTAGCTCCTCAATCCCAGACAAACCACTGCTGTCACTGTGTTCGCCTTCACTAGAATCATCTTCACTGTTACTGTCACTCGAAGTACAACCACCTAGCTCAACGATTATGGTATAAATTTGTCGCATATCCTACCCATCATCACTAGCGTGTAGGTTCAAGTTGACTTTGCCCACAGGGAAGATTATAGGGGTTGCCGGCTGGCAGAGCTTGTTAAAACTAAGTAGTCACTGTGGGCCGAAGGCAGGCCGCGTCCCCGGTAATGTGGTGTCGCGGGGCAAAGCCACGCGGCCAGGGGGCCTTCGGAGCGACGTACGAGGTACATTTTTTCTTTATGGCAAGTCAAGGGGGAAGGTAGGTCTAGGTTCCACTCACCTAAAATAACTTTCGGAGTAGCTGCTGTGGGAGGTTGCTGCATATTCCAGGCCTGGGCTATAAGCTCGGTAATTCGCCAATGGAGCAGGACGGGGAGCGGGTATGTCTTGATCGGGCTCAGTAGGGGGTGTGGTAGACGGTGAATTTCTCGCAGGATCTTGCTGAACCGAACTTTTCACCTCGGTGCCCCTGAGGTGTCTTTCGGAGCCAGGCCCGAGGTGCTGTAGAGCTGGGTTACCTCGGGCAGTGTGAGCTCCGGGCTAGCTATCTTAATTGGTGGGGGAATTATCCCTGGATTCACAAGCTCAACCTGGTTGAAGATCGTTTGACGGGCGGCTGCGGCTTGCTCTTTTAGAGCCTCTACAGATTCCCATTCATCAGGAGAGGTATGGATGTCCAAAACGTCGTGAGACATTGATACACAGTTGTAAATTTATGTACGTATATATTGAGTCAAAGTTTACACTGCACTCGATCACATAGTAACACTTACTTACAATATTTACACTGCTGGGCTCGTGACTGGTTAAAAACATGTGGTTTGTGGTTAACACTTATCCCGGGAGCCGGTGATAATATTATCTGCTTCTGGGAGAAGGTAACTAGCGCGCCGGCAGTATGCGTAGCGTGCTGCTGATGGGGTGTATTCCCATATGCACATTGCCGAGGTGTCGACCGCTACCTTAAGGTACATATACACTGTAGAGTTTTTTGGTAGAGTTACTCTCGATAGAGCGGTCTACCTGAAGTCTGAGAGTGTAAACAGACACTAGAGTAGTGAGAGAAGGTGGACACTCTAGGCCGAAAATTTTAGGGCAGCGTGAAGTGTCAGTGGAAACAGTTGCGAGAGAACAGCCGTGTGAATAGCGAGACCACTCTAGCTCTATCTACCCGGACAAATAGATCACCTACTCTCGGACGACATGGCAACGAAGGTGGTGTGGGATAAAACAAAAACATTGTTTTTAATAGAAGGCTATGAAAGTCATCCGGAACTATGGAATGTAGGTATTAAAGAATATCGAGATAGAGAAAAAAAGACGAAAGCATTGCAAAATGTAGCAGAAACATTGGCAGTGCCAGAGTGTGAAGTGAGTAGGAAATGGTATAATCTGCTGTGTCAAATGAACAGTGAAATACGAAAAATGAATAAAAGGAAAAGTGGCGATGGAGCTGATGCTGTGCTGTGGAAAAGTAACTGGGAGTTCTATGACAGTCTCCAGTTTATGATTGTACTACAAGAATTCAGTCAAAGCACTGTAAGTATGGTAAGTACATAAATTGTTAGTAATTCATTAGATCCTTATGTACACAGTAACGATTATGTAAGATTAGAAAAATAGGTGCCTGGAAGTAGTACTCGGTTGCAGTATTGCTGGTGCATTCCACTTGATACACAACATACAATGATTACGTCTGCACAAAACAATACATTATTGATCTCTGTATGTACTGCATAATTTGTTTATGTTTACCAGTTAAAATACAAACATAGTTCACATTCGTCAGTGTCATATAAATGGTGTTTTTACCAAAAACACAATATGTATATATTAATCATAACAACGTATACATTCATTTCATGTTTTTAAATGTGTTGATATTGCCATGCAAATTCACCTTCTGGCGACATGAAGAAATCTGTGAACTGTTTCTGGATGTCTTTGGCAGTTCTGTCAGGATTTCTCGCAACTGGCCGTTGTAACGGTGTGAATGTACTTGCTGGCATACCGCCATGTTGCCAAGCACCAGGAATGAAACCATTCGCATTCTCAGAGATAAATGTACCAGGAGGTGCATACAAATGTGCCGACTGCTTCCTACTCAATAGAAAATTATGCAATACACAGATTGCTAACGCAATGCAGGTCACCTTTGGTGGAGAAAGTTCCACTGGCCGCCTCAAAATACGAACTCTGGCTACAATTAATCCAAAGGCATTTTCTACTACGCGACGTGCCCATGACAGTCGGTAGTTGACAACCCTATTTGGACCAGGTTGATTTTTAAATGGAAATGGTTTCATTAAATGTGGTGTCAATGCAAATGCGTCATCCGCCACTATGACATATGGCACACTACTACATTGGCCTGGTAATGGCTTTGCTTCCGGTATGTTCAAAATGTTATTCTCTACAGCTGATGATGACGACTTTGTATACACCCCTCCATCAGATATACGACCATTACATCCTACATCTACATACAAGAATTTGTAATGTGCATTCACCAGCGCCATTAACACAATACTGTTAGTTCCCTTATAATTATAGTAGAGGCTTCCACTATTTGTAAGTCCTTTAACAATGTCATGCTTCCCGTCGAGAGCCCCAATGCAATGGGGAAAGTTCCATTTGTGTTCAGAGTCTTCAGCTTCCTTATACCACTCTGCATTAGACATTGGTGTCTGTAAACAGACAAATGCAAACATTACTATTTCATTTATACATTCCATGTAATTCATTTTCAGGAGCTGATAAGTAACTAGACAATTGGGACTCCTAGCAGTACAGATTCCCATTCACAGTTACAGGAAGGTGAGAGACAGTGTCCATTGAGTGTATCGCGTGAGGGGAAACAACGAAACAAACGGTCGTACACTACCAACCCTCAACAGGTGGCAGAAGACAAGGCTCTAAGTGACGCTTATGCCATACTTCAGCAACCCATGGACGATAATGCAACATTCGGCGAGTTTGTTGCTGCCGAATTATGGCAGCTGCGCTCTGATGAAAGGAGGAAGAGACTGAAATGTATCGTTCAGAGGGGTATACTAGATATTAAGGAGGAAGAAGCTTTGGAAGATTGTTATACCCTAAGGTCTTTAATCTCTACTCCTTCACAGTCTACATGTCATGATACTTCCAACCACTCAGCTGAATCGACATCCAGTGCTGGTAATAGTGGCATTATTTCATCAATATGTAAATTTTATGAACAGTATGATCCTACTTCCTTACCTTCAGGTACTCCTCCTTAAGAACTGCATACAGTGCCTCGCACACCTCTGGAATTATCCTCGAAATTGTTGTTACTGGTATCCGGAATAAATACATCAGGGAATGGTAGCTGTCGCCTGTAAATGTAACGCAATAAATATGTAATCCTCAATATATTTGTTCTTTATTTTTTCCACTACAACATATAACTAATATAATCTGCATGACACTTACCAGATGCCAAGAATCGCAATGTTAGTGTGAGTCGTTCTGATGGTGAAATTGCTTTCCTTAGGTGTGTGTCTTGTTTCCGTATTTTAGGGTCTACCTTTTCCAGCAGATACTCGTAGTCACTAGGTGACATTCGCAATAAGTTTGTTTATAACTGTGTATCATCATACAGTAGTTCCCTTAGTAACTTTCCATGCACCCCTTCCTCGTCTCTTGCTGCTATCCATTTCCTCACCCATACACGTTGTTCCCTCTTGTTCTTGCCCCTCTGCCTTTTCCGTGATAACAATATCACTGCCACTGCAGCAGCTACTTGGCTGGAACGTGTATTTGTAGCAACTATTTCTACATTGCATTCGAGCCCAATCTAGCAAACTAACTCTAGCCATAGAGTCTAGTGTACATATCTCTGAGACACGTCTATGTAGAGTCGCTCTACTGTAGTCTCACTAGACGCTGTGTAGAGTGAAAGTCGCCTACAGTGTACATGCTGTGTAGAGCGGCTCTCGCTAGACTGTATGATGTCTAGCTAGATTTTTATCTACAGTGTATATGTACCTTTACTGCTGGCACTAGTGTAGGTCGGGAGAGGAGGGTTTATGTGTACAGGTCTGTCGACAACCCTGGAACGGTGGGTAGGCCGGTGGCCTGGAAAGGTTAGAGGATGGGCAGGTTTACGTGTACAGGTCTGTCCACAACCCTTAGGAAGGAGGAGAGGGGGAGTGCCTGGAAGCCGAGCCCTTGGCGACTGTTCTACTGGAGAGCTGCTACCCTTTATATACCTGTCCGAGGGGGTGGAAGTCCCATTAAGCAGGTGGAATAAAATGGCCGACGGCCATACTAAGTTGTTTTCCTCAAGAAGCGCAGGAGTGCCAACTGCTCTGACCAATGGCTCGCTATTTTTCCTCGTGTTGCCGTTTAAATTTTTAACACAGTTTACGAAAGTACAAAGCCCTTTTATAAATTGAAATACATGTAAAACACTTATTTGGCGGCGTAATTTTGCCGTGAATAAAGGTCCATAAATGTCAGTGCATGTAATTGGCACCCTAGCACAACAAACCTTGTGTTGTTTACATGTTTCGTTTCGAGCTATACACAGGTTAATATTTAGTTGCACATAAAATATCTGGAGATGTGTACAACGTAAATACTAAAAATACTTTTCACCTGAGTTGAGATGTATATTTATAAATTTTTATATGTTTGGCAACACGGGATTGTGGTTATGTCGGGAGACGAGCATACAAATATTTAGATGGCATAGTGATATGCATCTAATTTGTGTATCAAAAGCAATGTCACATTCCAAATATTCTTTCTCAATTTTCACAACGTGTGTACAAACATTTTTCCACTCGCTCTGATCAATTGAGTTTAGTTTTTCATCTGTTAATGTGATGACGTCTTGACATTTTAAAAGAACTGTTTCCAAATGCAACAAACTGTTTCAGTTGAGCCCAAATTAATTCAATAGGATTTAAGTCCGGATGGTAGGAAGGAAGACGAAGTAATGTGTGGCAATTAGAGGCCATTATGTTATCTACAAGGTACGTTTCGTGCTGCTTTGGTCTGTACATCTGAATGAGTTTATACAGTTCAGGTTTCAACATGTCATTTGAAAATGGTATGTTGCGCTCACAAAGCCACTGTATCAAGTCGTCTTTTCTACTGTTGGAAGTAGGCACTTTATCTACCTGGACACAATGATATGGGATTATCAATAACCAGAACAGATTTGTCAGGAAGATTAGGTATTAATTTTTAATTTTAACCACTTTGTTTAATTTGCGTTGTTCATTTGATGATAATCACCTGTGGACTGTCCAGACTTCCACATCAATATAGTAATTTTAACAAATCTATTGTCACCACCAGCATGCACTATTATAAGCTGTTCTTCTTTTAGGCAGTGGCTTGTGAAAACACTTTTCGCTATAGCTTTCAGCTGGTTTATTCATTTTTCTTGAATATCACTTTTTTATTGTTTGTTTTTCCACTTGAAGCCAAGGTTTCTCAAAATCTTGTCATACTTGTCGTGCTACCTTTAAAATATGGCTTCTTTTAGTTTACGTATAATTACTTGAACTGTCGGAGCACACTTTTCTGTCCTGTAGATATTGTAAATTGCAATCCTCCTTACAACACAGAGGTCTAAATCATTTAATGTAGTTTCAGGTTTCTTCATGTTAGGTTGTTTATTTGGCATCGAAAACAACGTTCCTTCTTTCTTTGCTTTTTTTTTTTTTCCATACGCTTCTCTCAGACACACCTGTAGCACATGATGTGCGAATTTGCGCCATTAATATATTTTGCAGTATTTCCCTAGCCTGACTATGCAAAATATGACCCTTCAGTTTTGACAACACAGGTGGCATTTTTGTGCTTCAGCACGTACCACGTGATGTCAGGCGTACTACATGTTTCACATCCAATAATTCTAAGTGAATTTCTGTCGGTATTGAAACGTACGTACACAACATATACTTTCAGCATGGGTAGAAGGCAACTAGCGACAAAGAATGACGCGTCTAGAAATGAGTGGAAGGGGGGAGCAGGCGTTGGAAGGAACTAATAAGCTTCTATCCGTAATGGTCAATCAGAGGCACAGCTAGCTGGCAGCAACTGTACACATTCGTCATCCACCTTTTGATGTTCTTTCAACGTCGTGAAAGCTTCTGGCAAGATACTAAGGCCCCTAGGATTTTTTTCCCTTCCTCACCCTCTCTCACCGGGAGCTCCCCTAACCGTACATTTTCAAAGTTTTTTGTTTCAAATATTCAAGAAGGCATCCGCTACGGGATTAACCTTTCCCCCACACGGTGAACTTTAAAGCAAAACTGATTAAAACGTAAAACCTATCAACCCAATTTCCCAAGCTGCTGTGTGTGCCCCAAAATCCAAGACAGTGCCTGGTTGTCGGTATATAGATCAAATTGTATACCGTCCAGAAAATGCTGAAATCGTTCCATGCTGAAAGGGCAACCAAAACACTCCTATTCATAAACACCTAATTTTCTCTCAGAGTCAGTCAACACCCTACTGACAAGTGTCACAGGATGAAAAATCCCTTTCTCTCTCTCGCCTTGTCTTAGCAACGCACAGAGCACTACTGACGACACATCAACATGTAGCTTAAATTGCTTCCTAAAATCTGGCAGCTGAAGAACATGTTCTTCACATAAAATTTTCTTAAGAGTTTTAGTTAAACACCCACTACTGAGACTCGTCCCATTCAAATTTCACATTTTTTCTCTTCTATTTAACTAAGGGTTCTGAAATTTCTGACAGATTAGATTTAAACCTGGCGTAGTAAGCGACCATACCTAAAAACTTTTGCATTTCCTTAACAGTTTTAGGTCTGGGAAATTCACCAATCGGCTTGGTTTATCTGTGTTTACTCTTAATTGACCATATCTTATAATGTAGCCCAAAAATTTCAACAAGTCCTTTCTGATTTCTACTTTTATCTGGTGTACCGTTAAACCAGTTTTTTTTTCAACTTATTTAAAACTTTCAGCACGTGGACAAGATGTTCTGACCATGATTCACTATAAATAATCACATCATCGATGTAGTGAAAAACAAACTTAAATTTAAAATCAGACAGTACTCCGTCAAGCACTCTACTCAATGCCTGACTATTGAAATTGGTGTCCATTGGGACCAGAGTAAATTCATATTGCGCCAAGGGAGTGCTAAATGCAGTATACTTTTGACAGTCCTCATGCAAACAAATTTGGTAGAAACTGCTATGCTATTAAAGTAAGGAGTGGTGAAGAATTATGATGAGGACGGAACCACTACTCCTGTCAACAACAACTGTTTTTATTTTTTCTCTAAAAATTTTCAGTTTCACTGGCAAGCATTGAAATGGCTTGCTATGAAAGGGTGAGCCTTCTTTAACTTAAAACCTACAATTTAAAATGCCACGATTACCTATTTTTTTTTCATAATTACATCTTGGAACTGTTCCAAAATTTCTTTTTCTCCATTAACTTTCTCATCCGTCATCATAACCATCCCAGGACGCACTTTAACGCTTCCTTTTCACAGACATATTTCTAGTTTCGGGTTGAAAGCGAACTTCAAGATACCTTTTCCAAAATCAATCTGAGCTTGTGTCGGTCCCAAAAATCCATCCCTAATATCATTTTCACACAAAGGCCCCTAACAACAGCAAATTTTAAATCCCAAAATAATATCACTGGTTTATAGTGTACTATAGTGTCCAAGCCATCAGATTTTATTCTAGGCCCATCTGCCAAGATTTCTATTAGATCTATCGCCTCCTACCAAGCACAACTTATTAAACTACACATCACCCCTATAGTAATTTGACTATCACCATAGCACTCCACTACTACTACCATGTTCGCCCTCGCAGTTGACTGTTTTGAGTGTACATTAAACGTCTTTCGGCCCGTCAGTCCACACTTACGTAGGACCCTCGCTCGTTTTCCAGACACTCAGCTCTACAGTGTCTCTCTTTCTTACACAGAAAACATTTTCGATAATCTCTCGCTAACATCTACTTACCACATTTCGAATGTCAACAACCCAAATTGGCACATTTGGCCCATCTTCATAATCGTTTGTCCACCTCTGCATTTCACGAAACTCGCGGTTTTCATCTCGCCCCGCACTCCCTCTCCCAATCGTAACTTACGTCCGCCATGGACACAACCTTATCACTCCTCGCCCACTCCCGACCTTGTCCATCTCTATCGTTCCCTTTCTCTCTACTCCTGCTCTCCCTAGGGTATTCCCTTTCAATCTCCTTACACGTCTGTTTCATTCCCTGAATTTTGAACTGCCAAACGCTGTAAGTCTGCAAGAGAAGTAGGAACATTGCTTAAACTACATTCCTTTTGAGCTGTTGGAGAAATATTTTCTAAGATAATACGAACCAATTCATTCTCCTCTAAATCCTCCCCCAGTGCTCTACTAACCTCCACCATGGATTCCACAAAATACATAAGGGCATCACCTGGTCGCTGGAAATGATACACAAATTTTTGCAGGCACTGTCGTTTTAACACTGGCCGGACACACCTTTTTTCGAATTCCCCGAATTAGGTCCTTCACACTACATCTTATGTTACTAGCCAATGCATCAGCGAATACTTGCGCAAAAGGACTAGACATTTCATTGTTAATTTCTTCAATAAAAGCCTCTCTGCAACCTGTTTAAAATCCTGAATTTTTTGCAATTTAATTATGAATTCCAAAGCCTTATTCACATCCCAAGAATCAACTATGGGCAACAATTTAATTAAATTCCTAATTAATTTCTCATCAGACAAGCCCTTGTCGCCACCGGCTGAGGCAGGAACCCTTTCCTTCTCAGTCACTCGGGATTAATTTAACAGTTTTTGTCGGAGCTCGATTGCCATTTTGTCATCGCCCACGCCGACATTTCTCTCCCCCAAGTCAGTTTTTCCTAGACTATACAAAAAATCCAAAGGATCAGCTGCCTCTCGTTAACCTCAAAACTCAGACCTCAATTTAGTCGATAAACCACTCATTCTTACTTTCAAATCCCCTAGCAGAGTGGCGCAGAAATTTAGCCATGTCTAGCTGAGCACGCACCTAATTAGTGTACCCTATCTCTAAGGGACTTGCAGTACATAACTAAACCAAGAGGGTAAATGCACAAGTACTCACAAAACACCTTCTATGAAACACTAGGGGCGTCATCTTAAAGGAATCCAACAACATATTCATATAAGAAACACTGAATTCTACTCTTATTTAAAACAACCAAGAAAACGATAATGTGCATTTTCATCAACACTTTACTAAACCAATTGAATTGGCACAATTATTTGCATTATTCACATCTCAGATTCACGCCGACAACAGCCAATCTTTTTTATCCACTTGTCGACATACAAATTGTTCCATTAACCATCTCTCACATAATTTCATCAATTACATAATATCTCAACAAATATACCAGTACATTTTTAAAAAATAGGGTAATAGTTACAGTAAAATGCAATTTCACTCTCTCAGTTACTGTGCTCTTCTCGTTCATACGGTTCCCATTCAAATTACTTTTCTCTCTCGACTGGAGTAAATCATCAATGCCTCGTCGCTTGATTCTGATGGAAGTCTATCCATCATCATGAATTGACCAAGCTGTCTGTTGATCTGAAGAAACCGACACCAAGACCACAGGCGACACTCCCGTACAGCTCAACAGCACGAACCTCTGATTCCGGCGTCTCGTACTGTAAACTCCACACGGAGTTGTGTGGCAGCAAGTTACAAAATCCTGTCATGATTGTAAATTTCGCAGATTTCCAAAGGGTGCAAAAGGAGTCCACAACTTCTCATCGTCTTCTCAAAAATGAAAGTACATACCAGAAATTATCACCAAACTCAACCGAGACCCAAAACCATTGGCTTGCACTTGCCGCCGTTCCCATCATATCACAATTACGACTCACTACTACTGCTCTGGCCGGCTCTTCCGGACAGGGTGGCTGTGCTCAACTATGTCTGCTAGCTCTACCACACACCTCTACCTTTTCCTTCCCCTTCGGCCCACCACACTATGACGTCCCGAACCATGTAGTGTGTCCGGTGGCCAGTCAGACACACCACATGACAAACTAACGTACACAAATGTTTCAACCCGGAAAGAAAGGGACTCCTACCCACAAACATTTTAAAAGAAAGGGAGACCACCACAATTCCAAACCTAGGACTGAAGCTGACAATTCAAAACCAACGAAGCAAATTCACAAAGTATCAAAAAGAAAAAAAAAGGAAAACCGTACCATGTACCAAAACAAAACAGACTACCAAAAAAAAAAAAAACAACTTCAACACCGTCATCTCAGTGTGACTATTGTAAGTGTAAACAGTGTCATATTGTACACAAGTGATTATGAATGAAGACCTGTCATGTTTATTGATATGCTACATTCAGTTTTAAAAATGTAAGTTTCACCATTTTGGAGGTTTCTTTTTTAAGCAGGCTGCTATACACAAGCATAATGGAACTGTTTAGGTATTACATATGTATTTATTCAACAACTTGTGGCAAACAACAAGCATACAATAACACGTCTACATGTTCTAACATCTGTCCATCAACTGTCCGTGACTAGTGCCAACTGTGGCATCCTAACACCTTCCCCTTCAGTTGCACTTCCCTCTAACCCCTTGTTAAGTTGGTTCATACCATTCTTTAACTTTCACTCTCTGACCACTTCGAGTGACATACTGATCTTTCTCACTGGCTCTTGAATTTTCCTTGCTCCTTCCTGTCTTAGTTTGGTCTCCCTCACTGTCTTCAAACCCTTTGAAGTCTTCAGTGTCTTCTTCACTGACTTAATCTCTCTCGTCATTCCTGATGTATCGTCTTGACTTCTCTTCGTTCCTGACATCTCGTCTTGACTGCAGTTTTGGCTAATTTGGAGCATTTTCATTCTCTTCTCCCCTAATGTTTTGTTTGTCCAGATGGCAGCAAAATTCGGTTTGGGATGTTTTCGTGTGCCTCCTCTGTATCCTGTAGATGCATTCTAGACATTGTGTTTGCTAGGTGTAGATCTTTTCCTGGCACATAGTACACTTGCAGTGAATATTACGGAAGTTTAAGCCTATGGCGTTGAAGGCGTGGTGATCCTATTTTACCAATTTTCTTCTTCATGACTGCCACCAGCGGTTGGTGATCTGTTTGTACCCTAATGGTGCGTCCATAGATGAGGTCATGAAATTTGGAGGGGGCAAAATGTATGGCCAACAACTCCTTCTCCGATCGAGAGTAGTTTTTTTCGCATTCATTCAGGCTCCGTGATGCTGTGGTTACCATCTGTAACTTGCCTGTCTGTGAGCCAGATTCCTGTAGCAAACAGCAGCCCAGTCCATTCTGTGAGGCATCACATTGCAGTGTGATTTCTTTCTTTGGATTAAATAAAGCAAGTACAGGTGCTGATGACAGCCTTTGCGTTAAGGCATCAAATGCTTTTTGATGACTGGGTAACCACTGCCACTCCACCCCTCCTTTCAGTAGTGTGTACAATGGTGCCACTATTGATGCCATGTTGGGCAGAAGGCAACGAACATAGTTAAACATGCCTAGGAATTTTTGAAGTTGTTTTTTATTGCTGGGAGCCTTTAGATTCAGTAGTGTTTGTGCTCTGTTGGGGTCTACTTTCATGCCTTCTGCTGAAAATACATGCCCTACATACTTCACCTCTGTTTGTTTATACTGCAATTTGTCCTTATTGAATTTTACATTTTGTGCCCTGGCTCTCTCCACCACTTGTTTTACTGTTTCATCATGAGTATCTTCACTTTCCCCCATGCATAAGAGGTCATCAGAGTAGATGATTGTGTTTGGTATGTCTGCAAAATTATCTTCAACTAGTTGTTGAAATGTCTCTGGAGCGCTGGCTACTCCATATGGCATCCTCGGGTACTTGTAGACTCCAAATGGGCTGGAAAAACAGCATTTGCGTGCAGAGTCCTCCTCCAGCTGTATTTGATGAAACCCTTCTCGTAAATCAAACACAGAGAAATATTTTTTTCCTGCCAATTTTTCACAAATGTCAGTTATGTTTGGAACCATGTGATACTGTCGTATGATCTGGTCATTCAAGTCTGAAGGATCTAGACATATTCTGATCTTGCCATTGGGTTTTTCAGTGATCACCAGATTGCTTATCCACACATTTGGCTCAATTTCACTGATTTTCTATATTACCTGTTTCTCTTCCAACCTGCTTAGCTCCTTTTTCAGTGGTGCACGCAATGCCTGAGGTATCTGTCGTGGTGGCCAGCATACCGGTTCCACCCCAGGTGTTGTGACTATCCTGCCCAGTTGTGGAAAACAGCCCAGACCACTAAAGACATCCTTGTTTTGCTGGATGAACTGTTCTTTACTGCTCTCTTTGATTACTGTACTGACTCGTTGAACTAAATTCAGAGCCAGACATCCCTGTAGCCCAAGCAATGGTATTACCTCAAGATCCACAATCATAAAATCAATGTGTGCTTCACTAACCTTAGTTTGGCAAAACAGTGTCACCATACTTACTGGTGTGATTACTTCGTCCAGTGTTTTTAGCTTTATGTTTGTTGGCTTAACTAGAAACTGTTTGTTGACTCTCTTAAAAATTTGAGATGGCAGCACACTGACTTGAGCCCCTGTATCTAATTTCACCACCATCTGGACATCTTCAATGCATACTTTTTCCCTCCACTCATTGGGGTGGGCCTGCTGAATATTACTGTCACTGTTTTTGTGAGTTTTGACCTTAACCACATTTAATTTTATTGTTATACAGTCACAATATAAGCTTTCTTGTGAACTGTATGTGTCATGTTTTTCAAGAACTTGCACTTTGTACAACCTACATGCACTGGCAAAATGATTAAGAAACCCACACTTTGCACACTTCTTACCATACGCGGGACATGCTTTGGGACCATGGGTTGTGAGACACCGCCCACAACTGAATTCTTTCCCTGTGGTTCTGCTGGTTGTGACACGTTTGTTTTTGTTACCTAGTGTTTCCTTGACCTCATTCACTGCTACAGTGTCCCGATCAATGCCCCCTGTTTCATTGTGTATGAGGTGTACCTGTTGCTTTCTTTGTTCACATATGCGACAGTGTATTGCTGCCTTTTCTAGTGTTAGGTTATCCATTCTCAACAGGGCTTCCTGAACAGTTTTATCTCTAATGCCATGTACAATGGGGAACATTCACATTTCATAGAAATGTCTAGAACTGCTCGAGATGCTCTTTTATACACATATAAATGTAACAATTAACTTTTTATCCCGTGAAAATGGGTAGGAATTGAGTTATTTGAGATTAAAAACAGTAATTTAGCCGGGCGTTATCACGTGACCGCGAAACACTTTCTCACTAGTCTGACGTCACACCTTAGTATCCGCATCCGCGCTCCGGCTGCGCTCGTGGCAGATAGAGGCTATAAACGTTTTGTTTATTGAACTTGCGGGAAGAAATTGGCTTTTTTTTTTAAAGCACAAAGTAATAATCTGCCCCGGGTTGATTCTGATATGATACAAGACTATTTTAATTCCAGTTACGTCATTGGAGCGGAAACGAAATGAATTAAATTACAAAGGCAAGTTACTCATAGTTTATTTCTAAAGTACGGTACATTACTGACAAGTAACATAAAACTTACATATGAGTAGTCATACAAAGTACGACACTACTCAAAATGCTGTACTGGTATTAAAAACAATTGCCTTGCAATATATTGAAGTACCAGTACTGAAAGCTTTAACCGTTCGTGGTTTGTGTGACGTCCGCGCCATTCATGACTGTAGGAATGTTATGTGGAAAACTGAATAATTTACGCGAAAATACGTACTGCACACGTTGTTTGCCTGTAGTGACATACTGTAAATCATATGTGAATCATAAATATTCTGGTTCTTTTAATTACCGTAGGCCTACCTTGAAGTTACGCTACCGTCGCAGGCACACTCACCCATTGCCGATGGCCGCGGCGCAACTTGGTCGGTAGGGCTATCCCAGCGGCCGCCACGCGCGTACCAACAATATTGCCAGCATTGCTTAATGTTATAGGGATCTTCAAACCAACAGCATATGGTGTTTGATATAGGCGGTTTGGGATAAAGTGAGCACTCGAAATAGCCCTGCTAAATTCATATTTTCAGAAAACTTGTATCTCTCCACGCGTAACAGCTAACAACGGGCATGTCTAACCTCTCTGGACACCTCACTTGATGTTTGCGCGTGTAAAATACAGTATGTAGTCAGTATGAATCGATACAGTTTTTAAAAAAAATATTAATAATATAAAATACAATTATGTCAATTTCGGTTGAGTTTGTTTCTATATTGTATTTAAATAGGAAAATGCATGGAACTATATTGAGTAATTTAGCTGCCAACCATACAAGCAGTATGACAACACTATAGTTATTGTTAAATTATACGCAGTCGCAGCTAGTGATATTGTTCAAAGGTTAAGTTTTTAGTGCTCACTTTATCCCGAATGACCTATACATTTCACCCTTTGGAAAATAGCAGTGGCTACCCTCTAATTAAATACAACTGATTTTACCGTGAGGTTTTCTCTAAATTGGAAGCCTGTTTGCACCTCTGTATATTTTTTCAGACTAGGATACTCGCCTACCGTTTTGTACGGTTACGCGTCTCGCACTCGACAGTATGATGTAACGACTTATTTACGACTGTGCCATGTTTAGGTATTACATATATATTTATTACAACTTGTGGTAAACAACAAGCATACAATAACACGTCTACATGTTCTAACATCCGCCCATCAACTGTCCATGACTAGTGCCAACTGTGGCATCCTAACAGGGAAAATCCAATTTTTCCTATTAGAACAGGTTTCCGTTTTATAGAGGGTCCATTTTGGGCAGGTTTTGCTGTATTTTCTCCATTCAAATACAATAAACCTCTGACAGTTTTGGAAATGTGTTACTGCTCTTTAGAGAGGTTTTTGTGTTATACATTCAAGTATTGTGCTCTGTTAACAGTCTTTTTGATTTCACTGTGAGGTGTAACAGTGCACATTGTCACAGAATTGAAGTTACATTACTTATACCTTTTTAATTGTACAAAAACTAACTATCATTCATTTTCTTTAATATTAATGCAGTGTGTCTATGTTCTGGTGATGAGTGCTGATGTTTTTAGATCATTAATATGTGTCTATTTTGCTGTCTTGTCAGTTCAACTACATGGAATCCCTGCCTGGTTAATTTTAGTAGATCTTGGTATATAAAAGAGATATATTTGTACAGGATTGATACCTGTATAAAAGTTTCTACAAAGTTCAGCAATTTGTAGGATGCTGACTTATTGTAATGTTAAAAATTGTTAAGAAGAATATCCTTCCTGATAGACATAATTTGTATAAAATTGTTCTCAGTAAACCACAACCTAAATTTTCAACTAAACAAACTTGTTTTTTTGAAATCCTGTGTTCAAAGGCCCTTACTTTGCACAGTAAAGCACTATCAAATTGTGTGGCTACCATTTTTAAGAGTATTTATGAAGTTTATTTTGGTCTCTTGAATCCAATATACTTATTCAGTAAATTTTATTTGAATAATCGAAAAGTTCAGCTTTATTTATAACAGCAAAATTTGTTATTTAAAATCATGTTTGAGGACCAAGTGACAGCAAATATTGACCAAGAAAATTCTATCTGGAGAATCGTGCAATGTTAGTACTAAGTTTATGTATAGAAGTGTGTCATAGAATAGTGTACCTGTATGTTTCTTTTCAGTCAGCAGAAATTGTAAACTCATCTATTTTAAATTTTTGTCACATCATATTTTTACAAGAAATATCTACTTTTTTTTTATTGCGTACTCTTTCTATTAACACTTACAAATATTCAGTGAAATCATACTACAATTTTTTAATATTAATTTGTTGATAGATTACTGCATGCATAGCATTGCAGTGAACTATTACAACCATACTGTTTTTACGACCCATTTATAATGAACCATAAAATTTTGGGTCTTGAATAAAACTTTTTAGGAAAATAAACAAAAACAGTTTCAGTACCTTCAGTTTTTATTAGCAAGTGATTTATTGTGAGTAGTGTACACCAGCTGAAAATAGATACAATTTCTTTTGACTACTGTGCTAACCATCTGTTGACTCTTCCCTTCCCTCGTTTCCACGCACATTGACTGCCTTATCACATGCAGTAGCATAAGATTTCTTGCATGTCGTTTTGCTACTGTTGATAATTCATTGTGTTTTCTATTCAGATTTTTGAGCTGTTCAAATTTCTCTGGGTTTTTATTACGTAATTTTTTGCAACGTATAAAACTTTGTTTTTTTGATATCAATTTGTTTAAGTCATTGGTGTGATTTTGTAAACAATTGTGTCGGCAACACACAATTTACAAATTTTAATTTGGTAACGTTGCTGTGTTGATTTTGGAGACAATCTCTGACAACACACAGAGTTGTATTTAGTAATTAATTAATTTGCTTACATTCTTGGTTATCTATGATTGACCTCTTTGCCCCCTTATACTACCCACCTTCTCTCCATTTCAACCTCCTGCCCTCTTATTACAGGTTGGCCACAGAACTGGAAAAGTCACGGAATTTTAAAACAGCATCAGGGAAACCTGGAAAAGAAGTTAGGGAATTTTAAAAGGAACCAGGGTGCATTGATTAAATAGAGTACCTAACACACAATATTTCTAGTGTATGTGAATAAACTATGGGATGCTAAGAATTATGAATTTATGCAAATTTCCTCCACATCTGAGTCATTTAGTTGTGATGTGTTCATGTTACGCTTCTTCACAACGCACATAGTTTATTGTACTAAATATGGCACCGAGTAAATGTGTTATGTCAACTTTGTACTGTACCCAGTACCAAATATGGCACCTAGGAAATGGGTTTATGTCACTGTACTGTATTTAGTAAAAAAAATAAGGCTTTGTGAAAGTTTTGTACCATATAAACATACTGTATCATCCTGCTGCCATGTGTGGGTATTAATCTGTTTTTTTTCCCCAGTGTTGTCAAAATGCTCCAAAAGTGGTTGTGTCCTTTCATCTGCATGAGGTATTTCTAATAATAATGAAGTCCATATACTGTGGTCTGCAACATTGTGTGCAGTGAAGCAGAAACAAAAATACTATCTCAGGTAGTCAAAATTACATGCAGCTTGAAAAGCATGCAAACAGTAAATAAGAAGCCCTGAATTTCATGATAATGGACAGTTTACTCATCAGCTTCTAGTTGTACAACTCAATTACAGATTAAACCATTGTCTGACCATGTGGCATTGCACATTTCTTAATATTCATGTGGGCTGTTGCCTCAATGCCATCACAAGAGCAAGACAAAACTGAGGGTAGGAAGGAGATAGTTCCCTTTAGCAAACACTGTTTTCTTTCTTATATTTCAATCGCAGCAGCACTGAAACTGTTTGTGAATTTATCAAATTTTGCTTTGTCCTACTTGCCGACTAATGCGGAGTAAGCAAGGCGGACTCTTCCTCTCTGCTTCACTGAAAATGGCGGACTAAGAGAGAGCCTTGCACACCAGCGTAAGTTTGCAACTAATTGCCAACCTCCGGGAACCTGTAACTATCCTAAATACTTCAGAATCATATATCACTTTGAATTAAAAACTGACACCAGCCTCGACGGATGTATTTAACTATTAACTGATATTATTCGGTTATTGAGGCATAGAAAATTATGTAATACCGTAATATGGCACTGACAGAATGATACATACTTCAAAATATTGGAAGTTACAAATGTGGTAGGAGGCCCGAAAAATAGGGGGAGGAGATTTGCCTCCAAACATTCCGTCAGCGATCAGGCTCGGTGCCATCCCACCGTGACATCAGTCACCTGGCATCATACAAAACCATAAGAAATAGAAAATCAGTGCTCTTCGAAGTTGGCAATAAAAATCAGCTGATCAAATTGGTGTCCAAATTATATTTCTACAACCAAATTTATTAACTGAATTAATTACTAATAAATTGAAAAAAAAAGTGTGTGTGTGTGTATATATAGTGAAACCCCCTGATTACACTTTTCAAGGGAAAAACTGAAAATGGTGTAATTCAAGGAAAATTGTAATTGAAGGGAAAGTAAAATTGTTCTGTAAATTGCTTGAAACAACAATTTTCAAAACTATTTTCAAGTCAATGCTTACCGTAGTAATGCATTATTACAACAGCATTTCCTTTACATTTGTTTTAATACTTCATAACATTTGAAATCTGATACCCTTAATTTACATTGCCCTATAAGCAGCTGCAATAACACAAACCAAACAAATGTAATGAAGTTTAAAATATCAAGTAAAAAGTGTAGAGACAGGAGGCACAAAGATTTAAAATTTTCAACTTACCCGCTCAGCTGGTACTAAAGTACGTAGCCATCAATGGTACTAAAGTATGTACCCATCAATGGTACAAAAGTATGTAGCCATCAATGGTACTAAAGTATGTAGCCATCAATGGTACTAAAGTACGTAGCCATCAATGGTACTAAAGTACGTAGCCATCAATGGTACTAAAGTACGTAGC
>PNEQ01047062.1:0-25888 GCA_003012365.1 Medauroidea extradentata | reverse complement strand
TTCTCTTGTTGACACAGCCTTGCGCACATTATATTATGTCGTATCACAATACTGTCAGTATATAAACAACTATAGTAGACGTGGCATCTATCGCATTTATAGGCCAAACGACGTCTGCAGTATAGTTTTACTACTCAGTAAAGGCAGTTTGGGACAAAGCAAGCACTCTAAAGAGCCCTGCTGAAGTTCTATTTTCTGCTATTTTGTATCTTTCCGCGTGTAACTGCTAACGACGAGAAATGTCTAACCTCTCTGGACACGTCACTTGATGTTTGCGCGTGTAAGATAAATTGTGCAGTCAGTAGGTATCAACATAGTTTGATTAAAAAAAGTTTATTAATCACGCAAAATACAATTATGTCAAATAATTTCAGTTGATTCTTTTAAGCATTGGTGGATTTAAATAGGAAAATACACGGAACTACATTCGGTAGTATGCTGCCAACCATAAAACGAGATGCAGTAACGGCTAGTGATATTTTTTTAAGGTAAAATTTTTATTACTCACTCTATTCCGAACGACTTATAGACATGGTGTTCTCCCAAGGGCAGAGAGTGTTTGTTCGTTGTTGAATGTTATTTAACAAGTCGTTTGCATACACGTGTTGCAGACGAGTTTCGTCGAAGGTACCCGAATACAGCCTGATATTGTCACGGTAACGAGATTAGAGTTCCGTCGAAGGTATTATATACATATACACAACTGAAAGGGGAAGCTTTTCAACGGTATGATGTGACGGTAATATACGATTGTTTTTTTTTCATTGTTATGTAATGCAAAATAATGGTCCTGTAGGTATCTGAGTTATATCTAACCTAATCGAAACACATGGTTTGGATTTCATGTGTGCGCCTTTTCGATCACTAGTATGTATTTGAGTCATATCAAGTCTTATTAAACACATTTTAATGTGTGCGAATATTTGATCTCTCTGTAGAACATGTTAAAAGGCCTTATTTTAAAATTTTTATTTCATTATACGGCAGAGAAAAGGAAATAGGTTCATAAAACCATACTATGACGGTTTTTATAATACAGTCGGAATTTGCTGAAAACAGGCGCATACCTACATTGCAGTGTGTCTAATTAACTTACCCAAGTAAATCTTACCTGGCGGTGAGGAGAGAAAGGGACGCAGGACATTGTTACACAATTTTGATTTTATATGTGTGTCAGCTGTGAGTAAATTTTATTGTAATTCCGTGTGCATATTCGTTATCGGGAATTCATCGCAAGCAAACATCTGAAACAAAAATATTTATTTCTTAAATGTCACAAATTTATCCAACATTTCCAAAACCACTATATCTTGCGATATATATATTAACACTGACAAAATATTAAAGTAGTTTCAGAAATATTAACAACTGGGGAGTGAATATTGGCGTCGGTAATGAAGCTAGTAATACGCCATTAGTAAGCCAGTTATTGTTTGTAAAAATGGTTCTCATATACCGGGTAAAGAATTTAATTAATTTGATGAGTAGCTGAAACTTTATATTAGACAGCAAGAAGTAGGTACACATACTGCAGTGTAAGCTTCCGTTTTCAGGTTTTAAGGTGACTCCAGGCTGCGTTTGTGTACGTGTGTGTGTGTGTGACTGACTCTCTGAACGTATGGAGTGTTAAAATAAAAATTGTCAGCGTTAATTTTCTCTTATCGGGAAAATTCCGATGCATGTTATTCAAAGCACTAGGCACGCAGCCTTCATATAACGACAGTGACGTGTCGACGGTGAATGGAGGGCACGTTAGCTCAGAGCGAGCAGAGGCGGTAATGTATCCTATGTATGTGCGAGTATTTCCCTTATAGCTCCGGTGCCTCTCGGCCACGGACAAGCAAAATGTCGCAGCCAGATGTTACACTTAAGGCGGCTGCCTACCCCACGCTTCAAATGCGTTGCAGCGTGTTCGTGAACAGGTTTTTTTTTACGAAAATATTCTACGTGCACCCATTGTGCCAACGTACGCAAATAAAACAAACTTCGGACAAGGTCGGAACCTCATTGCTAAGCCGCCACGCTCATTAAAAACACTGTTTCTAAGCCCTCCAACATGATTAAAAACGGCATTTTCAGACTTACGTACTTCAAAATATACTAACCGGATGTACGTGAAACTCAGATTGCGACCTGCACTGAACATACTTGCAGACATTCCACCAATCAAATTGTATTCTCACCGCTTAGTGTCTCATAGTAAAAACAGTTCGGCGGGAAGCTCGCACGCTAGTTCAGCGCTTAGCTCGTTGAGGCGACGTGGCATTTGATGCTCGCTTCAAGGTTGACCTTACTGCTCCTTCGCTTTGAACCTCTCACGCGCGGGTAGGCGGCGCCCTTAAGAGTGTGTGGTAAATAAATAAACGGAAAAAACACCAATCGAAATATACACGTTTTTAAAAGTCAATATGGAAAAAAACTACAAAACAATTAACCTACATAATTTATATTTGTCAACTTTATGAGCAAACATTTACACAGAATGATGCATTTGTTAAGCATGAGCTCTTGCACCGTAATTAAATGCACGAGATTTCGACGGCGAGATTATTATTCAGAAATACGTTACTCGAAAAAAAATTTGCCAGAAAATTTATTTTTGCATTTGTGCTTCGAGAACCCCTATATTTTAAATAAATGCATTTAGCGCTGAACTGTATACCATGCCATTTTAATACGCATGTTCAGCTGTCATGTGATTTATGTTTGCAAAGCATATGTAATACACGCCGTTTTAAAGAAATACAATGCCAGGGTTATAGTTCATTGCACGTGTTTTCACTGTCATTTCTACGTAACAGCAACGTCACAAAATTATCTTTTATTTTTTATTTTTTTTTGTTCTGGGTAACAAATCTAATATATCAAGTACAAGATAAGTGAGATGCAACAAGAGCTGTAATTCGCAGTGTTATATTTCATTTTGTTTATACGCCAGTTTATTCTCAAATGTATGTTGAGGTTATCGCACTGGCGGGCATTTTAAACGTTTCGAAGACGGCGTGTTTAAACTGTGTTTTATTTTAATTGATAGTAATATGTAGTTAATTTTAGCCATTATGAATTATTGCCACACAAGATAACAGTGTATGACAGAACATCAATCTAATCTTTTAATAAGAGGTTGAGCATACATTCAACGCGCGGGATGGTTGATAACATGTTATTTTAGCTGTCGACGGGCGTGTTGGCACGAGTTGTAACCGCCGATAAAATATATCACTTGTCTTCTTTGTGTGTTCGTTTTTTACTTGCCAGGAAAACGGCTTATTAATCCAGCCACATCAGCAGGGCTTCAGGGAACAGGAGTGAGCTCTCACGTTGAGTAATGTGGGACACCGACCCCTGGAGCGAATATTTGTCAATCTGAGTCACGAGCAGAGTGCGCCAGTGATCAGTTTTCGCTCGAAGAACAATATTTAAGGTGTCCGTCCGGGTGAACATATTTTGCGCGTTCGAGGCCTGGAAGTGCGGAAGCTGTAAGGACGAGACAGCACCTGCATCACGCGTCAGACTAGCCTCTAGGCTCTATACTATGTCCTTTTGAATTATACCTTGATTCCTCTCATTGTGATTGTGCCGTAACATAGTTACCTTGTTTTTTTTTTTCAATGTTTCAAATGAAATTTACGCTGTGCAAAAATGTTATTGACATTCACGTGGATGAATTAGCTGCAACCTTATAGAATGGATTGGCTGGTGGTTAGTATTCTCGCCGACAACTTACCTCTGTAAGACTTTCAGTGGTGACCTTGTCATTTCATGACGTAATATGGAAGGGAAGTGTGTATTGTAAACTACTATACCTTTTAAAAGAGTCAGCGCCAAGATTTATGTACCTAAAAAGGCCGCGAAAGTTGCCATTTTGCACCATTTTCGGCAGCTAGACAATGTGCTTTAATTGATAGTGGAGAACTTTAAATGGATATACGCACATATAACGACTTTACATGCTATTTCTAAGCACTCATGTTCGATGAGTAGTTTTCGAATATTCTGCTAACGGCTGAAGCCCTACATACAGTTCGGATGCCTGGCACACGACCACCTTAAGCTTTAAGTCGTGTTTTCTAGCGGCTGAAATAGGTATTTTTGCATTCATTTTAAGGCAATAACTAGAGATGATGGTTTATCGCGGAAAAACTTGACTATTTGCTAGGCTTCAACATACGTTCAACTTATCAAAAGATTACTGGATTTTCCTTGTACGTGGAGCTACTGCCCTATTTGACTGAGCCAATAAGAATGCCGCTATTTTAATATTTAATGCATGTTATTGGTCTGCAGACAGCTACGTTGTATCAGTGTTTTCAAGGCTATGTTGACGCAAAACATTTTCGCGATATACCATCATCTCTAGCAATAACTTTTAAAAGCAGAATCTAAAAAATAAAAAAATTAAAAAAAAAATTAAAAAAAAATGTAAGCCCTAGATTGCACCTTTATCTTTAGTATTACGTCATTAAATGATAGGGTCGCCACTGAATGAGTCATAGAGGCGCGTTGTCGGCAGTGACTTGCGCCTCGAGGTTAGGGTGAGGCTTGATGAGCATTTTATGTCATCCTTAAGGGCGTTGGACCCATAAAATTTCATTTTTTCATATTTGTGCCAAACACTGTTCAACTTTTGCACATCAGATAACACGTAATTTCCCCAAATAAAAAAAATTAGGCCCCATAGTTTTTGCAAAATCACTCATCAAAGTCACGAAATGGCCATTACGGCGCAGCCAAAATCAAACAAAGTAATTAACTAATGAATTCAAAGTTACGGGAACTGAAAGTCAGTGTATCAATGCATTTCATGATATGTTTGACAAAAGTTAGTTTTGAATATTTCAGTAGTAGCCGAAAGTCAAAGTTATGCAAAAATTTACTCATTTTCATCAATTTTTAAAAAATACAAAAATATATAGCTTTGTGTTTACAAAAGTGACTTGAAGTAGTTCACATCATTAAGTATCGATATGAATTATCTTGTTTCTGCAAGTTAATTATTTTTTATTATTTTGGCTACACCGCAACTGCCATTTATTGACTTTGATAGGTGATTATGCTAAAACTATGGGCCCTAATTTTTTTTATTCGGGGAAATGACATGTTATCTTATGTG
This sequence comes from Medauroidea extradentata, assembly GCA_003012365.1. Lineage (NCBI taxonomy): Eukaryota > Metazoa > Arthropoda > Insecta > Phasmatodea > Phasmatidae > Medauroidea > Medauroidea extradentata. The sequence goes on along the minus strand of PNEQ01047062.1, from coordinate 20,775 downwards.
TAAAAGTTGAACAGTGTTTGGCAAGAATATAAAATTTTGAATTTTTACGGGTCCAACGTCCTTAAGAGGGCGTGCTACATAATTCAACGCTCAAAGCATTAATATATAACTGTAGGATTCTTGAAGCCAATTTGCGAAACTAAGCAATAGCATTCCTAGGCAGTCGTTTTCGCCAACGCTTTAAACCAAATTGTTTTCAGTGTTACGAACTTCTGAAGCACAATCTCTGACACCGGAACCTCGTGCATTTAACTGCGGCGCAAGTGATCACGCGTAACGAATTAGTAGTTTTGGATGAATATTTACTCATAAATTTGGCATATACCGTTATCTAGGATTGTCATTGAGTATTTTATCCATATTGGCTTTGAAAAAAGCGTAGAAATCAATTGATGTTTTCAGCGTTTGTTTATCTACCACGCACTCTTAAGCGTTCCGCAATTCTAGGCCTGGAGCGCACAAAATTCGTTCACCGAGGCAACAACCTTATCTCGTCGACAAGTTCATGTGACAAGACCAGAAGCTTGTCTGATCAGAAAATGGCAAGTAATCATCCACGGCTATAAGAATGAGCAAGCCCAGCATTCAACAGGATACATTATTGACGTTGCACTGAATAAAAGTTTATTGGTCACCACAAAATATTTTGTCAATCTGGACCTCACCAAAATTTCTTGTAGTAGTTACAACAGTTTTTTACTATCACTGCAAAATTTTATTGGGGGCGGCAAAATATTTTGTTGTCACCACAATAAATTTGGTAAGGTTCATAAAGACAAAATATTTTGTGGTGACCAATAAACGTTTTTTTTTCGGTGTGTCGAGATGGGAATACAACCCAGTTCTCCCGAGTACGAATTAAGCATATTTAATAAGAATTATACAATTCCACGGGATGCATAATTACCGCAGAGAATAACTACTGAATTACTCGGTAGTGTATTTTTAACGGCATTTTGCTCTCTTTGAAAAAATAACTTTTGAATCAAACCAGAACGTATTACTCCCAGTAACTGCGTATTGCCACAATGCGCAATGACATATGTAGACTACCAGTTATGCTGACATAAAACGTCAATTATTATTTACAGTTGTGGTTATTTATGTTGATGCTCACAAATAGACTACCATTTCCTACCTGGCCACCACAAACTACGGTTGTTCCTTTTCCTGTATCATTTTTGCTCATTCCTCAGCAGCAGAAAAAAATTCAAAAAGAGGTATAATTAAACTTAGATCAACACTTTCCAAAACTATATTATTATTATTATTATTTAAAATACCCTTTCTATTAAAATTATTGACCACTCACTTAGTTTCCTTATTTTTAAGTATATAATGAAGATAAAAAATGAGAATATAAGTAGGTACTTACAGCAACGCTTAGCTAACTGTCAGAAGCACAAACTAACGGTTTTTTTTATTAATTCGTGTTAATTTCTTGCACAGAATAAATGCTCACGTGGGAATAAATAGTCTATTGAGAATAAAATAATTAAATATGGTACATTTCAGGTTCCAAGTTTGTTGAGGTTAGAAAGTTCATTGGCTTATATCTGTTAAGCCATGTAACCTCACAAACATGTTTAGCTTTGTACACGATCAAACTTGACTTGCGAATGCATTTAACTGAACAAGTTTAAGAGCTCTAGTGTGACCGCGGCCTGAGACTGGGTACTGCTGAGTTACTAAGAGAACCTCTGGCCTTGTCCTGGGGCAAGGTCACAATATAGCTGGGGAATGTGGGTGTGCTGGGGGCACTAACCTCATATGCAAGCTTGCCTACCTTTTCTTCCGTTGCTGTGGATATTGTCTGAGCCGAGTCTCCAGTAGTAGGCAAGGAGAATATTCTCAGCTACACCCGCATACTAGTTATGTTTGCATCGCAGCCACCAGGGGCGTCAGGTCCCTGGGAGCGCAACCGCCACTCTCATTGGTCGGGGCCGCTGGCCAATGGCATTGCACTCCATCTGCCATTCATCTTTCCTAGTATTCAGATAACAGAACGTCGTGTCGTACCCTACTTTTCCAATCTTATCATTTAATAATGCGGATATTTTGTCCCTACCGCGTCTGTCACACACGTTTCCCCAGTACCCTACCGTATTTGTGCTTGTTTTCCTGTGCCATTATTCTGACTCTTGCTCTCTTCAGGGGGAGGTCACGGCCCCAACTGCGGCCGTGGCCTCAATTTCAACCCTGATATGACGCGATGCACATCACATTTTACTTAGAGAAGACGCAATTTAGGTGTATGAGTCTGCCTTGAGACACGCTTACAGCTCGTCCCTTCCTTCGTACAAGCGACTAAAAGTGGGTTCACAATATTGCTTACGTAACTGTAAGTATAGAACGTAGGTCGTTCGCACAAGAACTAACGTCTATGTATTCGTACCAACCGATTCACAACACCAAATAGTGGTCGGGTGCACAGAGACGTTGAACAAGGAAACGGAAATATTTAATTTCTTGTGCGTACGCATAGGACGGCAACCAATAACAGCAAAGGATTTTGTGAATGTCCGCCATGTTGGTTTAACGTCCAAAAATTAAAAAAAAAAAAAAAAAAGAAACCTTAAAATAAGACTTTTTAATGTTAAAAACCATATTTCTATACTGCAAATAATGTTTTACGCTGTGCAGTTTATATAGGAATTTGTTTCTCATTCCCTATTATCTCCAAATACGATTTCACTTCAAATATGTTTCAATGGCCTTCGGCTGACTTTTATACATCAATTAATATTTGATATTAGTTGAAAAAAATGTCATTGGCTAAACATAACAGTAAGAATGCAATTGCGAACTAATTTTGCACAAGGCGTCTGGTTTGCACAGTTTCTTATGTTATGTTATACGTTCTGTGCTTATGATGTTTAATTGTGAACCAACCTTAACGCATGTCGGAGTACCCATTAGACTGAGCTGAGGTACACTCTGAAGTGGCGGGATATGGGGGCCCGTCAGATAGAATAAATCCAGTTTTCACTTTTACCTTCACCTGATGACGGGAGCAGATGTCAGCTCCCGGAGCGTGGTGAACAGTCGGTCTTAACAAACCTACTGTGTTCTTCTGCGTCTTCCTCGTTGTGTCGTCTAGTCTACATTGGCTTCGTCTTAGTATTGTCTGTCATGTCTTAATTGTAGTGTCCTGAGTTTTTTTTTTTTTTTTTTTTACAGATTATTAGGTTTGCATTTCGACTTCTATTTTTGGATGTTTATTTAATCTTTCTTTATATGTTGCTAACTAATTCCTTATGGGCATGGACCTGAAAAAATTCGTGTTTTCTTTTAGACACAAGCTAGATTTCAAATATCTCTTAAGTATGTGTCATTTTCGCAATTGGTCCTTGACTTATTTGACACTTCCTGGAGAGGGCTGAGCGAATAACAAAGAATCAACTCGAAGCAAACCCAATAATATGGTATCACTGTCAGAGAGCAGTTAATGACTAGGGCCGGGTAGTTTCCGTGAAAAGATTTTTGCCTCAATTTGTTTCAGTGCCGTACGTCCACACCTGCAGCTCAACTTAATGGCTATTGACCGAGTGTTTTTGTGCAGAGTCGTTATTCATTTAACTGTGCCAATCAGTATACGGATAACTGTGACACATCACGTCTGTGATTTGCGGGTTTAACCTCCATACGCTAGGTGTTACGGCATCCAATCCCTGACCACATAGCAGAGCTGCAGGTGTACACGAAAGGCACTGAAACAAAGTGATTCAAAATTCTTTTCGCGGAAACTACCGGGCCCTACTAATGAACAGTTGCTATCTGCCTGACTACACAGACTTTCTTGGAGGCTAGCCTACATGGCAGCGAAGCCGCGCATTTTTCCAGTCTCTTACTATGGGACCTTTCATGTTCTGTTGTTTTGGTTTATGGATGTGTTGACTACAGCTGAACTAGGTTTGTTTTCTCATTTTCTTCCCTTTTTCTTTTGTTTTTTTTCTTAGTCTCGTATTAGTATTCTGGGACGACATAAACATGAAATGGCGTATGTTCACAACATTACTGTACGTTATGCACTTATCGTATTCACAATAAGTCAGTCGGTTATCCTTAATTGGGCTGAATTTCAGTTTCATGTGTTTAAACAGCAGATGAGTGTTGAGTGTCTAATAAGTCACAAGAGCGGTTTCTCGAAACCTTCTCGAGAGCATGGGAGATTTCTGATAGCCTACGAATACGCCTAGTTAGGCGGGAAAAAAATTGTAAGCGCTAGACAACCAGATCGCAATGAAGGTATACAGGACGTATTAGTACAGCGGTTACAAACTTTCCGGAGAGATAGAGTATACCCAGACGATGGGAAATCTCATAGCAATGCATGGTCGGAAACGCCTTCCTGACGCGGTAGTGACGACACGAAACACGAGAAAGACAGGACACGAACAAGACGAGAAAACTTGTTTATTGTTCTAAATACAGCAGAAAGTAATACAAAATAACAGAGAGAGACATCGATCAATCATCACCAGCCAAAGACTTAACAGCATTTTTGCTGTATTAGAATTAATAAACATATTGTTTTTTCCTCTTGTTTGAATCCTTTCTTTCTTGTGTTTTGTGTCATCACTACCGCGCCAGGAAACCGTTTCCGACCATGTATTGCATTGTGATTTGCCATCGTCCGTGTGTTCTCTATCACTCCTGAAAGTTTGTAACCGTTGTACTGATACATCTTATATATATATATATATATATATATATATATATACACACACACACACACACACACACACACACACGAGATACATAGATAACATAACGCACGTATAAAATGTACTGATGCCGTTGCTTTTAATAAAATATTGTACATATGTGCAAAATACGTAGACTTAATTTAAATCGCCGTCATCTTAAAACCCTGAATTGCTTGTAGGTGTTAGAGATAGCATACTTAACAATATACCCAAGTGAGTTCTACTACAGGTTAGAAAGAAAATACAGTTTCTTACGGGAGGGCTTGGCACAGGGGAAATTTCTGCCCCTAGCCCTAGTTTCACTTCTGTCGCTAATGTACCAGATAAATACGCAACCGCAGTTAAATGAAATTTAAATAAACGTGGAAATGATAGAAGTAATTTAATTTAAATTTAAATGAAACCGATTTCGCGTTTTAAACTATCAACTTTGTAACTTAAAATTCAAGACAGCTGTGTGATTGGTCAGTTAGGTTCACTACCGAAACTAGCGCCCAAGTGGCAGAAATTTTCCTTATGACAAACTTATAACATTGATCTTTCTAACCTGTAGAAGAATTAACCTTAGATTAAGAAAACCAAAACCTGGACACGTGACTAAACACACCTACCTAATAACTCCGGCAGGTTAGTTATTATAACCACCTGTGCACCTTCCAGGGGATGTCTGTCGACGGCAACTAGAGATGCTGGTAGGATAGTGTTCTCTGAAACACCCGCTACACCTATACATGTCCCAGCAATGCACGTTAATAGACTTGTGACGTCACAAAGCTAGTTGCCAGAAGCCAGTAGTTCTAACGTACGTCACTTCCTATATCTTCTCAGCATAACTTTCTCCCTCCGCCGTCTCTCACACGGGGAGAGTAGGAATCCAAGATATATAAATTAGTAATGAATCAATTAAACATTATCCATTTTTAGCTATTTAGCTGTACAAATATGTCTTATTAACTACGGTAAAACGTACAACTATGTTCTCGAAATTTAAGTTTTTTTTACAATTAAATGTTCTTATCTTTCTGTCATGCTTGTCAATTTAAGTAATACTTATCTTAACGCCTTCACTTATTTATTCATTTGTTAATTTTTTATTAGTCACATAATTACTGGTTTCTACTATGTCACTTGCTAGGGATTCACTCTTGGATCATATTCGTTTAACGTTTTACAAAATACGCTTAAATGATTTACTATTTCACGTCACTGATTCATGCATATATTTTATGGAGTATTTAGCCAACGAGAAACAAGCATTTAAGTGCAGTACTTTTTTTTATTATACATTAAATAATCTTGTTTAGGCCTATATCATCTGTCTTGGGTTCATAAAATATTTTGTATATATACGATAATAGTTTACGTAATTTAATTTTAATGTTGACACGTTTTGTATACTATTTTTCAAGCAGGTTATGGACTTTTCACCATGTTCCGAACTAATTCTATACTAGACGCTCACAAAGTAGGTCACCCGCGCAGTGGCAATGAAAAATAAAAATTACAGGTTTGATCTCGTCACTAACTGAAAGTAGCGTTTAACCATCCAAGGTCAGCAAGGCCACAAAATATGCTTGTAAGAAAGTTAGCGAGATTGATAACACCCATTACTGATAATAAATAGCGTTGCTTCCAGAATCACTTAAAGCTTTTATGTTACGTATTTGATATGAGGAACAAGGCTGCCAGCACTCGAATTAGAAAAACAAAATAGACTCATTTATAAAATAAATGGCGCATATTTGATATGAAGAGCGGAGATATTGGCTCGCGGCCAAACACTTCTTTCCTTGATGCTGACTGACTGCCTTCAATTTATCACTGGAAACAAATGCGCAGCTGCAGGTGGTGTTGGCGCTTGCTCGCAGATGTACACTCTCAGCTCGCAGCTGTACACAGCATTAGACAACTACTGTACATCCAGCCGAATTCTTTACCCGACAAAGCTCGCACCCGAAAGTGAACATAAATTATCGCATTGGGTCTGACAGACCCAGTCAAGTCAAATAAGGGCAAACGTGGGGGAAAATAGTAATTTTTTATTTGTATGCGATAGTGTTTGTTTCGTAGAAAGTTTATTCATACAAAAATGTGTGTGTATACACACACACACACACACACACACACACACACATATATATATATATATATATATATATATATATATATATATATATATATATATATATATATATATATATATATATATATAATGGAACTGACGAATCCTCTCGACAAAAGAGTTTGTTTCAAAATTACAACCAATGCACCTATAAAGTACTGTGTGTTTGCCCGAACTCTGGTGTCCAAGTGGGTAATAATCGTAATTTGATATTTGTATTAAATAGTTTTAGTTTTGCAAACGTTACTTTGGAGGTCATTTTCCTCTTACAAAAAAGACTAAGTTTAACTAGTTTTTTTACCGTACTATCATTTCAATGTGAAAATTTGAAATTTTTTCGTTCTTATAAATTACAAAGATCAGTGATCATAACGGAAAACAAAATTTACTTTGAAACTACATGATATGGGCTACTGCTTTGCATATATAAAAACCCATTACAAACTATTTTGTATTTTAAAAAATTGCTTAATGTAGCAATAACTCAAATTTCAGCAATTATCTTAAATAAAAAAAAATAGTTTGTGATGGAATTTATACACTTCAAGCATGTAGTACCAATGTAATTTTTTTTTCCGTTTCATTGTGTTCATTGGTATTTGCGGCTTATACAAGTGAAAAAAAAAAAATCTTTGAAATGCTGTTATAGGAAAATCGGCTAAGTTAATTGCTTTGTAAGATGAACATGCACACTCAAGTAACTTATACAAAACTAACAATTTGTCATACAGGTATACAATTACGATTTTTTCATACTTGAACGACCTTAAGAACGCAGCCTACTTGCGCTTTAGAGGCTTAGAAGAGACAGAGTTATAAGGGCGACCTTCAAGCACTCATTAAATACCGCATCGCCTCACGAGCCATTCATTGAACTACCGTGCAAGATTCTTGTAGATCCATGTTTACTAAGGGACTTTGAGCGGCGACTATATCATTTAATGGGTGGAAAGTCTGTAGCATTGTTCACTGCATGTTTCTATCTGACTTGCACATACGTCCGGTTAGAACATTTGGAAGTATGGCAGTCTGTATTTTTTTCCCATTATGTAGACGGCTTGGAAACAGTGCCTTTTTTTAGTGAGCATGTTGCCTTACAACGACATTTCGTTCTTGTCAGAAGTGTTTTTTTTTTTTTCGTACATTGGAGACCGAGTGAGGTGTTGCAACGGTAACTCGTTGGACTTGTATTCAGGAGGACCCGGGTTCGATTCCCGGCTCCGGACATCCTGATTTTGGCTTCCCATGGTTTCCCGAAGTTGCTCCAGGCGAATACTGGAATGGTTCCATAACAAAGGCCATGGCCGAATCTCCTCTCAGCTCCTGTCATTGTACCAAGATGTGTGTCACCGTCTCTGATGACCTCGCTGTCGACGAGACGTAAAGCACACTTACCTTACCTTTTCGTAAATTGGTACAATGAACGAATGTGGAATATTTTGGTTGCAAAAAGTTTTTTCCTGTACATTAAAACTCACTTGTAGCGCGTGGTAGGCGGTGCTCTTAAGTTCAGTAACTACTTATTTAAAGCAATCTGATTCGGTCGTCTCTTTACACGCTTCGGTGTTAGAATATATCTATTACAAAATTCTGTGTATTGAAAATTTCATAAATGCAATCACAATTTATGTTCAGCAATAGAAATATTTGAGCCCATAGTCTGATAACATACTTATTTGTCATATTCGTTATTTTTCCTGTTTTACACTACACTCTAAGAAACCAATACACAAAAACCAGAATAAAAAAATTTGATTTTGTTGTAGCACTGCTTCGTTTAGTGGTTCGAAGTTAAAACAGTCATCTATTTTATATGTGTGTGTGTGTGTGTATATATATATATATATATATATATATATATATATATATATATATATATATATATATATATATATATATATATATAGCTTTTATTAGCTCATACACAAATAGGAATTCACTATAAATTCACCAATTCAAAATATTTGTTTCCATAGCCTGGAAATATAGAGTCTTCTTCGGAGGTTTCTTATCTCGATTACTTTTCCTATTTCACTGCGACTACAAAGAAATATATTGCAACGTTGCATTAAACCTTCATACTACATTCTTAGTACTTATAATTTAATGATGAGTAAAGGAAACTGAACAATTAATCAAGCAGCATGGAAGCAGCTTCGTCTGATCCGTTTCCTGCGGCTGTTTAGTCGTAAACATAAAGTACGTGATCATTTGTTGGTAATGTATGGATGTTGAAAAGATAACACGATAGTTGGCTCGTGTAATAAAAATATCATTTGCTGTTATGGTAAAGGCGATTCTTGGGACGGTATTAGTTTAGTTTTCGTGTTACCTAACTCGTCCGACTTCTTGTCCAATTAAATCTGTGAACATACAGTAGGATAAGACTGCTAGACAACCGTGAGTCCTACAACATGTTCAGAGATTTCAACAGACAAGATGTTGGACAAGTTAGATACAACAATAGGTACATATACTAAAAATATCGTTTGTGGTTATATTTGGTACGCTCAAGTTTTCTTCGTAGTCCACATAGATGACATCAAGAAAGGTGGTGGTTATTGAAGAATGAAGTCTAGTATTTTTAGTTTGTTTGTAAACCATGTTTGCAGAACACAAATGTTCTTCATGATGTTTGATATTTACGAATCTCTCCTCCGTCTTTGCGGTTATCTATTTTTTTTTGTTGCTGATTTATTTTATACTTATCAAAAGTACTAGCACATATTTGTTCTGTGTGATTTTTCCCATAAAGTTATCTGGAAGTTTGTGTGGTTAATAGTAGCGCTGTCCACGGGCGTCTTGAATGTTCGTCAACATAGACTGCGGTGTTTGTAAGGAAGTAACGCCAAGAAAGAATTAAAACCTCTGTAATAAACGAGCACTTCTGTTAAAACACAATTATCAACAGTCTCAACCTTGAAATTATGTTGGCTTTGTCCGTTGTAGTCTTTCATGTTATTGAATTTTACCAATATGGAATTTCTAGCCTCAATGAGTTTTTTAAATCTATAATACAAAAATGTTTGTTTGTTTCCTATGCGTTCATAAACCATTCATAAATTTTGCAATGAAACGTTGGCGGGTTGTTGTGCGTACGCCCGCAAAGGCTTCATCAAAACAATTTTTTTTGGGGGGGGGGGGGGTAACGAAATGGGATAAAAGGTCAGAACGAGGTACCCAAAAAGTTTAATGGGCAATTCAACGCATGCCGAGACATCTAATTACTTTTAAAATATGTAGTGAAATAATTAAGGCTGGTCACGTTTCTTTGCGTGCCAAAAAAAAAAAAACACCGCAGTTGTATGAACCATATTTTAAGGTCATGATCCATCACTTCTATTGCTTACACGATAATCTTTTTTTTATTCCTACACGACAGTAAGTTTAGAAAAATTGTTGCACAATTTTGTCAAAAATTGCTTCTATACGTAGCCTAATTTTTTTCTAGAAATAATTATTATAGGCCTATAGACTTTGCTAATTAGTTCATTAATGTTTCCTTAGCTGCGTAATTAACTAACACCATTGGCTTTTTTTGTCTTAAAATATTAGCTGCCTTAGTATACACTGTTTTTGACAAAACTGTGATATCTGCTCTCGTTTAGGATTTAAAAATAAATAACGTAAACGCAATGCAGTACAAATGAAGGATCATCGTCTAAATATAAGAAAATATCACATTTCAGTGGTTGGCACAAGTATAATTCATATACTTACTATTTGTTTTAACTTTCAAATCTCATCTCACATTTCCTCTTGAACCATCAGTTGCCTGCCGGTTACACTGGTGAGTGTGAGGTTTGATGGGGGGGGGAGGGAGGGGGAGAGGGTAGTTTCTAATCTTCCCGGCGAGGGTGGGCATTCCCGCTTGTGTAGGTGACGTAACTGACGACTCTCCTCAGTGCAGCCACACTAATCTCTGCCAGAGAACTTTCACCCGCCGCGCCGCGGTAAAAGTAACGGCACCGTGACAGATGTACAGACACGTCACGTCACGCGGGCGTGAGGAGGCGTTCCGCACTGCTGCCAACACTTGCCAAACAACCCCCTCCCTTTCCCAACTCTTTTTCTTCTCATGCATACACTGCGACGCCCAAATTCTTTGAACTCTGTCGGCGAGCAGATACGTTTCATTAAGGAGACCGCCTTCTCTAGCCGCCGAGCTGTGCGCAAAACTCCGGACGACACAAAATTATCCAAAAGTTGCTCAACGTGTGTATATACTCATTTGATATCCACGAATATCTAAAGTTTAATTTTACGTTGCAAAAAATGTCGGAAACAGAAAGGTGGTTTTTTAGGCATGACATGTTGGTGCAGAATCTTTTAAAATGCAAAAGCATAAGCATCTATAATACACCTTTATTTCAATATTACGCCATTAAATGATAGGCTCACCACTGAATGTTTCATAGCGAGAAGACGGCATGCCAGTTCAATGACTTGCACCTGAAGGCTTAGATAGGTAGGTAGGTAACTGGGCCATTGGTCTTTACGTCTCGTCGACAGCGAGGTCATTATAGACGGCGACACACAACTTACTACAATGACAGGAGCTGGGAATTGAGTCGTCCATGGCCTTTATTAAGAGTGGGTAGTAGATAAAATGATTTCTGCGCTTTTTTCGAAGCCAATATGGATAAAATGCTCATTGACAATCCTAGATAATGGTATTTGCCAACTTTATGAGTAAATATTTATCCAGAATTACTAATTCGTTACGCGTGATCTCTTGCGCTGCAGTTAAATGCACGAGGTTCCGGCGTCAGATATTGCGGCTCAGAAGTTCGTAACACTGGAAACAACTTCGTTTAAAACGTTGGTTAAAGTTATTGTCTAGGATTGCTATTGTTTAATTTTCGCAAATTGGCTTCAAGAAACCTACAGTTATAGATTCATGCTTTTAGCGTTGAATAATGTACCACGCCCTCTTAAGGAACCATCCCAGCATTCACCTGGAGTGATTTCGGGAAACCATGGAAAACCGAAATGAGGATGGCCGGAGCCGGGGATCGAACCCGGGTCCTCCCGGATGCAAGTCCAACATGTTACCGTTGCGTCACGTTGCTCTGTTAGTGGCTAAGAGAAAGCACGATGCGTGTGCTGTGTCGTCCTTACATCTTCCTCTTTTCTAGGCCTGGAACGCGCAGAATATGTTTACCCACGCAGCCACCTTACGTTAAGTACCTTCACTAGAATATTCCACCCTTTTTCTCAGCTACAAACTATGTGGATTTACAATCATTATTTCAACATACAGACATACAGTTGGTCCGGTTTTCTGGATATTTCCCTATCTGAATCCTTCGTTGTGTTATTTATCAATTTTTTTAGCATTCATGGTTGTTGCGACAGTTACAGTAACATAAAACTTACAAACAGGTACTTGATTTTCTTTATTACTAATGTTAGTATGTATTTCTTAAAACCATATTACATGTATATATATATATATATTTAATTTGTTTAACCTTTCTAATCAATAACTTTGTCAACGTTTTAAGTAACATCATCAATTTTTAATAGATTATTTCTTCAAAGTTCCATGACCTTGGATGGATTCATGTGCTGTTTTTTTTGTGAAATCTTACAAATCATTAACTGGTTCAATTGCAAACATTACCTAGTGATTCGGTTAATATCTTACAAATTAAAACTTTTTTTATCCAGTACAGGAAAATGGTGTGAGTATAACCCACTTACGCTTGTTAAACGTGTTATGTATAGCGCCTATTTACTCGTACATATATAATAAATACGACGGTTGACACAGAATAGTCCTTTCAGCTACGTATGTTGTATATACAGTAGATAGCCTGATAAATCTATTGCAGATTCCTACTGCTAAAGAGAAGTTTTGTGATATACTACGTATTTGCAATTAAAACTGCGAGTATCTTCTCTGCTCAAGGATTTGTAGTAGAACGTAGGCTATCGAACATGTTTGAAAAATTTCTCAGTTTCAAGATTCTTCGTCACCGTCCATTTTGGATTACTTAACCTCTCGCTGATTTGAAATTATTAGTAAATAAATGTCATAATTATTTCTATAGCTTTTTAAAATTTTTATCTGAGGTAGGGTATCAGAACTGGAAGCTTATGACGTGGAGAAACTATGAATTAGTATATTTACTAAAATATGTGATTGAAAAATTACAGCACTCTTATTCGTTTGTAGTAGTTGTAGTGTTTACAATGCTGTGTTAGTATTTTTGTAAGATATGTCATTATTATTTATATTATTTTCCAGTTGTTGCTATGTGAATTTGTAGTAGTTGACACAACTTAAACGGCGTGGATTCCAACTGAACGAACGTGCATAGCACTGTGCCAGTGTAGTAGACAAACCGCCTAGTGTATGTTACACATGTTGCATAGCGACACACGTTATTAATAAATGTTTGAAAATACTATAAAACGAATTTCAACGCGAACCAGTTCCCTAAGAATGTCACACGAAGGCGAACTTTTTTGTATCTGTCTACTTGTTTTTTTTTTCCTTCATAATCTATGAAACAAATGTTGAATTACATGCACGGGCACCACTTTTCAAACAATTAAAATGAAGCCACTACTGATTATTTTAACGTTTGAGGGATATTTGTACTAAATGCAAATAAACACTTTTAACAGTTTCGTTCACATAAACGTAAAACGAAGAATTGGTACTTAATATCACATAGTTTCTTATTTACGTATAATATAGCATTCCCATACGTCTTACTTTGAGGATGCTTACCTCCCTTGATAATTACTTTAGGCCATATGTCTCAGAATGTTCTCGTCATATTTCGTCATCCGGAATCATTTCCCAAAATGTGTATGTCTAATTAAGACGCATCGTGTTTACTATTAATATCAATTTTAAACTCAGAATGTTTGTAAACAGCGCTGAAATGGCCGCAACTGAGACCATTTCCTTAAATTCAAACTACGAAAAGTTTGGTCAAGTGAAATAACAGATTATGTTTCTAAATAAACGATTATTTGAAAGTGTATGGGAGAAGGTAGGAGTTGTCTCCTTGATAAAGGAATGGAATGAACTCAGAGATGACGTATGCACAACTAGCAACTCTGAAGTAGGTCAGTACACCGGTAGAACTTGAAGAAGCAGCTATCTGCTAGTCACTGTAACAAATTACGTCGTCTGCAAGCTCTCTCGCCTGTCCCGATGAAACAACTAGTCTCCTTATCAGGGTATAGTTCAAACTACTCGCTTCTCACCAAGGTGATCCAGGTTTGGTTCCCGCCGAGGGTCTTTTCCGAGTTTTCGCATTTGGGAAACGGGACGGGTATTGACGTTGACTAAGAAGGACCTAACGTTGACAGATACGTATTTCAGGATATCTCAGGTTTCCTTTTATATTACACCGCTTCTCCGTCGTAAAGCATCACTTTATGTTGATCCTCAGGGTTCAATAAACGCCTACACGGGCGTTCGAGTTAGATGTCTGACAAATCTGTGGCGTAGTGCCCTGCTGTCGGGTGCCCCATCATATACTCTTGATTCTATTTTATTTCCTTGCTAACAAGTAGGGACGGAAAGGGGTGCCCGCAGAGGCAGAGTGGTCAGACCACCCGCATATCACCAAGGCAATCCGGGTTCTATCCTCGACGGGGTTAGCCAAGGATTCTTTAGATGTGTGAAACGTGGCGGACGTTGCTGTTGGCCGGTGGGTTTTCTCGGGATTCTCCCTTTTCCCCTTTGCATTACGTCGCTGCTCTATCTGTAGAGTCTCATTTCATATCCTCCGTCATTCATCTCTGATCGTCCAGGTTGAGGGTTGGCGATGTCAGAATCATTGTTGAAACTGCGTAAGGAGAATCCTTATAGTGCCGCCTTGTTCCCTGGGCCTGATCACAATATTTATTTTATTTTTACTAACAAGCGGTCAAGGTGTGGAAAAGAGGTATTGTAATAAAATTAAGACAACAGTTTGCATCGCATGTAAATTTAATTAATATTAAAACTTTGACAATTGTTAAAAAAATACCTAAAATTAATTTAAGAGCTAAACTTAATAGCACATGGTTCTCAAATTTAGTGACAATATAATTTAAGTTTATAAACCATACAATAATTGTATCAATTAAAAACTTTCTTTAAGTTACTATTGTGCCATTGGTATGGCACATGTTTTTTTTTTTTTTTTTTGTGTTGTGATTTGCCTTCTGGCAAATTATTATTTTATTTTTTAGCAAAGCCCTGTCACCTTTCTCGTTTGATACATAATTGGTTGTGATACTATCCAACTTAGTTGGATAATAAATGATTGGTATTTGTTTTTTTTATAAGAATTTCAGTTCTATGGTGGGAAATTTTAAATCTGTGTTGAATCATAGTTATTTAAAATTGAAGAATTTTAATGTTGTGGAATTTCGTAAGTGACCCCTCTATATTAGTCACAGAGTTGTGACTAACCTTTGCGTGTTGACAGAATTTTATGAAAACTATTGGACCTTAAAATAATGTTAAAGTGATGGTAATGAATTATGTATAAAGAAGGGCGATAAATTATAAAGGTACACTTGAAGTTTATTAACAGGCTATTTAGTTTATTTCAAAATAAATATGTAGCCTACATATAAATCGGACATCACAGACAAATAATGCTGAATTTTGGTGAATAATAAATATTTTTAATTTGGTATCTTTCCCAATGTCTGTGTGGACTAAGTGGTACAACATTTTATGTCTGTAGTAAATGTGTTTGAATTGGTGACACTAGATGGCAGGGCAAGAATTTGTAAACATATTTTTAAAAGTTGACAGCGTGTCGTAATTATGTATTTGATAACTGTGTGTGTCAGTTACATTTTTCTTGGTTGTTACTAATATGTAAAATAATTTATGACTATCAGCATGAATATTTAATTTTGTTTTATATTGTTCCATCACTTTGTTCACGAGTGCTGTATGTGTATTCGATTTATTGAATGGCCATGCATTTTTGGAATCGCCCTGATTTATTTATATACGCGAAATCGACCATTTCCGCCTTCTCCAATATATCAACCATGTAGTGACTAAGCCATCTTTGTGGTTTTGTGTATTTTGAATCCACATAATACGTGGTAATCGTTGTTCTATCTCCGCGTTGGTAAGTGTAATTTATTGTGTTTTATATTCCCTTTCGTGTTGATATGTGTTGTTTTGCTGTATTATTTTTTCTGTTGGGTTAATTTCTCGTTTTAGTGCGGTTAACCCTCCCGAAAGTGACCATGCTTTCTGTTGCTGCTCGGCTCATGTAATGTGATGTGAGAGGCAGTTGACATGTTTAGCGGATAAGTCTCGCCAGCCCAGATGTCATCTTGACCGGGTGTTTATCTCTACCACTTATATGAAAGCCATCCTTCTGTTTTCTTTTGTATGCAGCATGATTTTGTCCTCGGGAATGTGAAGTCATTAAGAACCTTTCGGTTTTTTTTTTACATTCGTCTTCCGGACATTTGAATACCATAAAAAACCATGGCGATCCAAAAAATGAAAATTATAATAATGATAACAAATAGTTAAAATTGTGTTATAAAAATAGATTGTTAATATTGTTGTTGTGACACTTAAACATGTAATGTAGTTTTTGAGGACATATTTGTTTTGGGTGCACCCTATTAAAATTTTGAAAATTAAATTAAAGTAAAAAAGTATACATTGTATTGTGAAACGCTTATACTCATAACTTATAAATATTGCTCATAGGGATATTGATTGTATGGTGCTCCAAAAAAAGATGGAGCTTTGCACCAGTTTTATTTGTATTAAATTCTGGTAGCATCTGAAAATTGCTATTTTATTATTATTATTTTTAAATCCCACCGTCACTTAATCTGGATTGACTTCTGTCTTAATTTCAAATAACAAGTTACCTAAAAATATTTATTTAAAGTTTTTAAGGTAAGTTTGATGGTACTGGCCCACCAGTTGAGTCTGGGTAAGGTGACTTTGTGAGGGTCGGCTTTGTCTTAACTTTTGAAAGGACTACACTTGCAGTGGAACTTGGTTCACGTCTTCCTGTGCACCTCGTACTGTTGTAGGTTTTGTTTTTATTCTGATTGAAGTTCAAAAGCCTTAAATCGGGAGGGTGGATCGAGCCTTGACAGCGGAGGTGCCACACTATGTTGAATTACAAAAAGTGCAAGTACATTTTGTTCTGAGAATTACTTTGGAATATTTTCTATAATTCCTCAAAATCAAGTTTGCTGGAAAAGCTATATAGCGATATTTATTCCTACTTGATTTGTGCCTATTCCTTTACAGCCTAAGAGGTCTAAAGTAATATCCATACTTCTTCTGTGGAAAAAAAAATATATAACAATTTTTTCAAGCGTGAGCACGATGTCGCAAAACCAAACTCATGACCCTGGTAGGTTTCGTGTTATGTGGCTAAATGGAAGTCTGACTCACTTGCACGATTCTGTGGTCATTATGACGTCATTCGCCAGTCGTGACTCTTAAACAAGGAGGGAGGCTGTAGGGAATGTAGGTTCTTGTCAGATTTTATTATTATTGATATTAAGCACCGTGTAGGATTTTTACGTGATACTGCGGTCTGCAGAACTTTGCAGAAGTTTTTACGGGTGCCATTTATGCGCCTTTAAAATCTCGCGGCTGCTGCTTTTTGCTACTATCGTTTCAGCGGCCATTCTTGCAGACTTAGCGAGAATTGTAACTATTTTTTTTTTTTTTCGTGGACCGTCGTGGCATATATTGGACGGAAACGGTTTACTTAATTTTTTTCCACTAATTTTCATGCATACGAGAATGTGATGGGTGGACGTTAAGGTGCAGTATGCTAAATTCAGCAGCTACGTCCCTCAAACTTCCTCGTCCGCACAACAAGATATACGGATATACGGTCCTCGTTGTTCAAACCCATCGATTATTGGTCAGTCTGCATCAAACAAACATAAATCATGCTTCCTTCATGTTTACCAATTTATGGGACATCATAGTTGAGAATAATAGCTAAACCAAAAGCGAACTAAACAAACAGTACATGGAACAACGCACCGTACTGATATACATTGTACAGGTATGTATTTACATTGTACCTATGCCAGTGCGATTTTTACATGTTTGTGCTCATTTCAGTTAAAAATCTAACATTTAGGTATATAGTAAAGCAAATTTCCTGAATGGGCCCAAATATTTTTCTTAAATGAAGGTAATGTGCAAATCTTTTTTATTCCATTTATCCACTGGACAACATGTATACTACTTTGATACAAGTAGCATGGGATATAGTCAAAAAAGCTATATTATATTATACTGTATGCATTACAATAAGCATACAAAAACATCAAAATAACATGCAACACATTGTTTAAATGTTCAGTTTTTGGCAGAATATTGAGTCTACTAAAGCCAATCACAATCACAAAGAAAAAATAGATTGGTATCTGATAATTTATCTTTGCATATAAAAATTCATTTACATTATATAAACACTGGCCAATTAGAAATTATTTTATCTTCTGTCGAAATACATGTGGGGATGTGATTTTTTTTAGGTGTGAGGGGAGTTGGATAAAGGAAGTATGCAATTTAAACCCTTTACGTACATCTGTAATTTTGACACAGAAGAAATTGTAACAGCTACAGAATAAATTATGATATTAAACTTACTGCCAGCTTACAGCATATTAGAAAACAAACAGTCGCTCTTAATGTAACCAAAGCTGCTAACTACAGTTTAAGCAACTTATAGAACGAAAAGAAAAAACGCATATTGTTTATAAGATATTGTAGGGAATCTGATTTTCTGGAAAAAAAAAATATATATAAACACGAACTTTTTTCCGGCACTACTAAATTATACTTTGCCGCTAAGCTCAATATTTTTCGTATTGTATTGAGGATACCGCATTCTTTAATCAACAAACAAAATAAATTTATTAATGTAACAACTTTTCTGTCCTGGGTGCAGTCAGGTTCGCTTGGGATGGAGGGCTTAGGAAATTAAATAAAATTTATTAAATTAAGATTCTTAATTTACTATGAATACTCTACAAAACACTCTACATTGATTTCGCAAGTGTAACACTTACAAAGCACTATCTATATATATAAAAATGAAAGGTGACTGATTGACTGACTGACTGACTGACTGACATATCAAACTGCAGCCCAAACCACTGGACCTAGAATCGTGAAATTTTTTGCGGGGGCTCCCTTCAGGTCGTAGGCGAGCACTAAGAAGGGATTTTTCGAAATTCGACCTCTAAGGGAGCGAAAAGGGGTGAAATGTGTTTCCGAAGAAACGTCGATAGAGCTCGAACCCGACGGCCTATCATCGTGATTTTTACTTTAATAGGACACTCGTAAAAATGCATATTAGCCAATTTAAGGATTTTTCGTAGTTCAACTTTTAAGGGGCTGAAATGACGTTAAATGTGTTTCCAATCAACTATTGAAATCTATCGAACCCTTCGGGATAGAGAGTTGATATTCACTTCAAAATATTGCTTACGTAAATACCCAAAAAGCAGTTTTAGGTTTTTTTGAAATTCGACCCCCAGACAGTGAAAAGGGGCAAAATGTGTTTTTAATGAATCGTCTTTATCTTGAAACACAATTGGCTATCGTCGTGATTTTAACATTAATTGGTTACTTTTACAAATGTCTATGGCAGGACTCAAAACCGTTTGGAAATTCTTTATTTAAAGGGGTGAAAATACGTGAAATGTGTTTTCGATTATCCTTCCATATCTATCGAATCAATCGAGATATCGAAGTACTCTTTGCTTTAAATTGGTGCTTTTGTAAATATCCCAAGTACCATTTAAAATATATTTTCCGAATTCGGCCCTAAACTGGTTAAAAATGAGGTAATATGAGTTTTCGATTCACATTCGATATATATCGATCCCATTGTTTTTTATATAGAGACGTGATTTTTGTTTAGGATTGATGCTTACTCAAATACCTAAAAAGTAATTTCAGGAATTTTCGAAATTCGCCACCTAAGGACGTGAAAAGGGGTGAAAAGTGGTGAAAATAGTTTTCAATTAATCGTCTATATATCTTGAACCCAGCGGGCTAATGTTGTGTTTTTTACGTCCACGAGATACCAATAAAGTATTCTAAAACGTGATTCAAGGGTTCTTCGAAATTTACTCTCTTAAGTGGTGAAAAGACCTTGAACTTGTTTTAGATAAATCCTCGATATCTATCGAACCCGTCGAGATATACAATTATTTGTTGCTTCAGGATGATGATTACAGAAATTACCGCAAAACAGTTTTCAGATTTTTCGAAATTCGATTTCTCAATGCTGTGCAGGGGTGATATGTGTTTTTTTAGTGAATGATCGATTTTAATTCAACTGAACGGGCTAGCGATGTGATTTACACTTCAGTTGGATACTTATACAAATGTCTAAGATGTAAATGTAAAATATTTCGAAATTCGACACCCAAAAGGGTGAAAAAAAAAACAAAATTTGTTTTCCATCAACCCACGATATCTATCTAACCAGTAGCGATATTGAGGTGGTGTTCGCATCAGAGTGATGCTTACGTAAATATTAAAAATAATATGTATGTATTTTTTTATTTGTAAGAAACGTAATTATTAAGAATAAAACTTAGTTGGTCAATAATCAAGGCAGACGATCCGAAAAGCAGGAACGAGCAGCGAGAAACAACTTATACTGGAGTTTCACTACAGTAACCTATCGAGACGTAGTGTTGTACAACCTCTATGAGCCCAGGACACAGATATTTTAATTATTTTTTCAATTAATTTTATTTTCATGAATTATTTCGACGTTACGTGACGCAGTTGTTTGTCACTCAGGCCTAAATTCCGGGAGGTTCTAGGCTCGAATTCCGTTAAAAGCTGCGTGCAAACGTTCAATTCTGACACACAAAAACTACAAGGCAGATCGAATTAGTGCAATTTACATGTAGTCTTTAAAAGGGGTAAAATTGCAGTTCGCT
>PNEQ01047061.1:9383-25992 GCA_003012365.1 Medauroidea extradentata | reverse complement strand
GAGCGAGGATAAAACTAACACGAAACACCTACAGGACGAGACAATCGCTTTATTTCGGTGAATCCCCCGAGTTTGACTCTGGAGTAGGGCTTACATAAGCAGGGTATTTCCCGACTCTCGTGCCAACTGTTCAGAACAACGCTCGTCTGAACATTATATGTATATATAACATGGAAATAAAACATTAAAATAGAGACAAATTTTAATTCGAAAAGTCGCTAAAAATGTCGCTAGTCGCTAAATAGAAAAATTTGTCGCCAAACATTTGAAAAAATCGCTAGATATAGTGACAAAGTCGCTAAGTTGGCAACCCTGGATAGGCGCACAATGAGAGAGGGGAAGGACAAGGCAGATGGCTCGCACCCCCACCACTGCGACTTCCTCTAGACACGTCACTGTGATGAACCGCGCCCCCGGCCCTTAGCCACGCCTCTTAGCCTACTCGAACACGTGGCACGGAGAGCTATCTTCATGGTTACTATCAGCCCCCGTAAGTCTTAAGTTGTGATATGCTAATTTAATATATCAATGCACGAGCTAATGCCATTTGTACTCCGTTTATTACTTTAGAGCTCGCGTAAATACACATGGGTTAAATGTAGTTGGTTGTCCAACCAACATTTTGTCAGCACGCATGTGAAAGTATAGGCCATTCGGGATAAAGTGAGCTCTCATAAAAGCCCTGCTAAAGTTCTATTTTCAGCCAATTCGTATATTTCCGCCCGTAACGGCTAACGACAGGAAATATCTAACCTCTCTGGACACATCACTTGATGTTTGCGCATGTAAGATAAATTGTGTAGTCTGTATGAAATGATACAGTTTAATAAAAAATGTTTTTAACTATATAAAATACAGTTATATCGATTCCGGTTGATTTTGTTTCTGCGTTGTATTTAAATAGGAAACACACGGAACTGTGTTGACGTCATTTAGCTTCAAACCTTAGCCCCTCTATGTAATGTTGAATTATGTGCAGTAACAGCTAGTGATATTTCTCAAAGGTTACATTTTTGGTGCTCACTTTATCCCGAATGACCCGTAGTTCCTATTTGTAAGACTTAATCTTTGCATGCTTATTTCTTATTAAGGAATTGCTGTCTGGAGGTATATATCTTCATGTGATGCTGCTGCCAGTCTGTGGCCAGTCAACCTGGTAAAACACCTCCATCTTCTCTGTCCTTTCACCACTCTTCATCCACCACTGTCTCCCAGTCACCCCTTCTTCTCTTCACTACCTCCTTCACTTGTTTGTTCCATCTCTCCCTCTTATCTTCTGTACGTCTTCTTCCACTCTAGCTTTTTCTCCGCATCGTCTCATTGCTCGTTAATTGATCGAGGTATATTTGAAAGAAAAAATTCCCGTGGAGATTGTAAAATAACCGTAAATTAGTAGTGTGACAACAGCGAAAAATTTCAATACGAAACACAGGCAGTAAGTACCATAACCGGGGGTGACTTTGGAACATTATTTATTATTTTTTTTTTTTGCAATTGTGGTAGCCCGGAGTAAAGAAATTTACTTGTCATAAATTACGAATACTGAATAGCCGCATGACATGTAATTAATTTTTAATGCTCATAGTTGACAATTATGGAAAATAAAAATGATATAAATGTGTCCCAATGTAGCCCCATGTGTCCACAGTCACTCGCTTATGGTGAAGGTTTTATTTTCATTTCCCCGGCTCCGGCCATCATGACTTCTGTTTTCCATGGCTACCCGAAATAGATCCAGGTGCATGCCGGGATGGTTCCTTAAGGCATCGCTCTTTAGTTTAGCAGTTGTTTCGAAAACACTTTTTTTTTTAACGCAAATTGAGGCATAAATCAAAAATTCATTCTGGTAGTTTTAGCACTTATACGTCTTCGTTTGTATCTGAATTTTTCTGTTGCAATACGTCAAACAAACAAATTTTTAGATTTTTGCCCCTGAAATATCACATATTTTGTTGTCAGAATAAGCCAAAACGATACAAAATAATGTCTTACAAGCAAGCGGTACATTATTTATAAAAAATTGTGTATTGTATGACTGTACATAGTTTCAATTATTTTCAATGCATTTGGTTAATAAATATTTGAGTTATTTGCTATTGTTTTAAATAAATGAAGGATCATCCTTAACAAAGGCCATGGTCGACTCCTCACCCAGCTTCTTTTATTGTAGCAAGTTGTGTTTGTCTTTAATGACCCACTGTCGACGAGACGCGAAGTACTGGTACCTTTTCTTTATTTTCGTTCTCCACCTTCGATACTGATATGACATGAAGCACAACACGTGTTGTGAAAGTGTACGTGAACTAGACTCGTCAGGGATATTGTTATTGCAGAAGGGGGAGGGGAGGGGTTTGCGGGATAAGCCACGTGGCGGGGTTGGACGCAGACGCGCGGCGCGGAAGGACGCCTGCCTGGGTGGACGATGACGCCCTAGTTCCTCTGACCTATCGACGCCGCTCTTTGTGTATTATGGCAGCTGTTGCGCAATAAGTAGGTTGCGTTCCTCCCTCCACCCCTACCTCCCGCTGACTTCCCCTCCTCCGGGTCGCATTCGCGATGCTTCAGCTCGTCGTCCGCGGACGGGAAATAAGGTTGGCGTAGTTTGGCGAGCAATGTCTCGTGGCTCGTAGGACCTCGTGAATAAATTAAACCATGTTCTCGACACTTGTTGCGATGGAAGGGAAGGGAACTAGCACAGTAGGTGTATGGGTAGGGTGCGGTAAAATCCTCTCATCTTCCGTACCTGCGCTTTAAATGCATTGCAACGAGCTACGACTATTCTTGTTTTGTTTTTACTACGAACTTATTTAACGCGCATAATATTTCGATCTACGATAAGAACGGACATTCCAAACAATTTCGCTATAGTTTTAAAACTTCGGCACTTTTATTAGAAACGTAATTTTGGGCCCCTCAAAATGGTTAAAAATAGTTTTCCCAGACTGCTGTATTTGAAAAAATAACAACCGTTTTCCAAAAAAACCAAAACTATAAAAAACAATCGTTAGGCTATGAACTACGCTGCCCACAAATAAAATAATGCAGCCACTGTTTAGAGTTCCATAGGGAAAAGGATAATTGTACAGCACTGCACGCCAGTTGAATGGCCCTAATATTCTATGCCTGTTGTTGGTCTGCAGACAGGTGCGGAGTGTCGGACGCGTATCGTCCAGCCATACACGTGGCGAGAAACTACAGTGTTTTCAAAGGTATGTTGGCACAAAAACTTTTCGCGATATACCATCCTCTCTAAATATAGACTACGCGGCAAACGCTATATTGTGAAACACTGTGAAAGCAGAAAGTATTTATTCTCATGTGAATAGTGTCTGTAGCGCATGTATGTGATGGAACATTATACACGGATTCATTGACGGCTCGGACATGCTGGAGACAGAAAACGAATCGACCATGGCCTGCATTAAGGAAGCATCCCAGCTTTGTCCTAGAGTGAGTTTCGGGAAACCATGGATTCCCGGAAGCAGGGAGCAGGCAGGACCGGGAGTCTTGTCCTGGTCCTGTAGAATGTTAGCTCAGTTTTTTCCCTTCCACCGTCTCGCTCAGTTTGCAGTGAATGCGGTATTCAGAGTTACGATTTTGTGACAAAAATGATTTTTGCAAAATTTGGTTTCAATGACTTATGTGCACATCTGTAGCTGTGCTTTATGGTCTGTGATTTGATGTTTTATCTCTCACTTGTTCTGGGGTTCCACTGATAAATCTCAGGCGTATGATGTCTAGAGATGATGCTATATCGCGAAATAATTTATGCCAACATGCACTTGAAAACACTATAGTTTCTCGAAACATGTATGATTGGCTGATAGACATCTGAGACAACATAGCTCTCTGCAGACCAATAACAGGTGTGAAATATTACAATAGCGTGATTATTGGCTTAGTCAAATAGGGTAACAGCTCCACAAGTGAAAGCCAGTAATCTTATAGTAGGCTTAACGTACGTTGGAACCCAGCAATCAGTCAAGTTTTCCCGCGATAAACCATCACTAGGGCCCGGTAGTTTTCGCGAAAAGATTTTTGCCCCACTTTGTTTCATTGCCTTACGTGCACACCTGACGCTCAAATTCATGGCTATTGGCAGAGTGTTTTTGTGCAGAGTTGTTATTCATTAGACTGTGCCAATTAGTACACGGATAACTGCCACACATCACGTCTGTGATTTGCGGGTTTAACCTACGCACGATGGATGTTGCGGCAGCCAATCACTGACCACATAGCATAGCTACAGATGCGCACATAAGGCAGTGAAACAAAGTGCTGCAAAAATCTTTTCGCGAAAACTACCGTGCCCTAACCACCATCTCTAGTGATGTCAATATAACCTACCTTACTGATTGGTGCAGACAAATGATCGTCGTGTCTGAACAGACAACCTACCAATAATCATGAAGCATAGCTGCCTGTGTGTACGCAAGACATTGGAACGAAAGTAGTGCAATGATCTTATCACGGTAATCTCGTAGCTCTATTAATTAGTTTCGCTGAAACTTTTGTGAATTTCCTTTATGATCTCGTGAAAGGTATTGTCTTCCCGCATTTATTTAGCGTTTGTAGGCTAGATGTTCTTCCGATACCACAAATCACAAATTGACACAAAAGGGGGTTCAGTCGGTAAAATAGGTTAGTGCGAAATATCTTCTCGGCGGTCTTGCGAGACAGAACTGCCGCTTAGTTTCTTTACGTGAGGGAAAGCTTGACCTGCATTCTGATAGCCTGGAATAAAAATGTCGGGTGTTGGTTCAGTGAAAGGCGCGTTTTCACCGCAGTTTTCAGTCGTGATTCCAATCCACCCGTGCCTACGTCTCCAGTCCTTGTTTGTTGCGACTTTTCCCAGTCAGTTCCCCCCGCTGAGTTTTTTGTGCATGCAGTCCTTGTTTTCTACGGCCCCGGGAGGCGGGAAGTAAGGGGAAAATGGAGTGAGGATTAATTAACGTACCGCCGCTTGGCTGTCTATGTATAGGTTATTACACGCCGCTTTCCAATCGCGCGGAGACATGATGTTCTGTTGAGTAAAACATTATTTGCTATTTGGCTTTACGTACATTTTCGTTTTGGATCATTTGAAACGTATTTGAAGCTTTACAGTCGCGGCTTGAGAGTGTGGTGTAGATAAGTATTTGCTAAAAACATTAATTTAAATCTACACGTTTTATTTACACCAGTATGGGAAAGCTACAATACAATCCTAGTTAATGACAAATTTTTTATGATCAAACATTTACCCGCCTCAGTTAAATGTACGAGATTTCGGCGTCAGATATTGTTCTTCGGAATTACGTTGCTCGAGCAAAATATTTTCCTCGGAAAGTTGGCAGTATTGTTGTCTAAGTTCGTTGTTTTTTCGACTGTTGCAAGTTCACTTCGAGAAACCTACAATTTGTACTCTGAATTATGTACCGTGCCCTCTTAAGGGGGCTGCCTACCTGGGAGCCGTAGCGCGAGCAATGTTAGTGATTATAGTAGATATAGAATAGTCATCTATCACAATATCACTTTTGGACGACAGTTACCTGCATTACGAAGAGACTATTGCTGCTGGAATGAAATGCGGGCAAAAAGTTATTGAACATATGTTTTCCAATGTTTTTGTACGTAAAAAATAATCTAATTTGTTAATAATAATAGTAATAATAATACCACTTTAATAATGGCGCAGGGAAGGCGATGTCACCTTGTCGTACACTGAACCTTAACATTTCTGGCTACAATGTACAGTGACCTTGTACTATTTCAACCTTAAATCTAAGTCAGTACTAAAATAAAAAGCAAAAATGAACTTGTAACATACTATGAGAATCTGAAAAAAAAAAAACATGATAATTTATGTCGATATTGAAACAAATGAATAAATAAGTTGTATATAATACGTACTAGACCTACAAGACTCCATGAGAAGCTGAAAAATAACCGTAACATTTACGTCGAGGTGACCAAGATTTGAGCAATAAATACTAAATGCACAATAGACAAAACTGTACAATAAAAACAGCCTGAGCTCCGTATGAAACCGAAAATAACACGATAATTTAAGTCTATATGGTTACAAATAATAATCCGGCAAGTATCAAGTATACAAGTGAGATAAAACACTAAATAATTAATACACAACTAAACAAACTAACAGGAAAAAAATAACAAGGTACACTGAAGAACTGTAAATTAGTAACGATAGTTTACAAGCGCTGTGTCATATTATCAAATTTTTATTTATCAGTCCTTATAAATAGCCACATAAATATCAGAACAATACAATATTAAAGGTCGATATTTGCGATCTGTACCGCAGTTATAAAAGTTAGTTTTTTTAGTTTTTGTTTGTGGTTCACAGGGTTATAAGAACTCCCTAAAATATCCTGTAGCGATGTGGGCCTCACTGAATTAAACAAATATCTGAGGTAGTATATACAGGCTGTATCAGTACGAGTTTCTTAAGACAGCAGAAAACTTAAGAAAAATAACCTAAAGATATATCGATGGGCATCACCAGCCAAAGTCTTCCCGGCATTTTCGCTGTATTAGGATTAATTAACATGTTTTATCCTTTTGTTCGTGTTTTTTTCTTTCTGGTGTTTTGTGTCGTCACTATCGCGCCAGGACCAAAGATGTTAGGAGGGCCCAGATGGAGCATGTCGCCAGGAATTGTAACCAAACAAACGCTTGACGTGGCTTTGAACAATATGGCCGACTAATTAAAAAAATTAAGGAAATATTAGTTAGAATGTGTGCAAACAGGGCTGAAATAAAGAGTTTTCAACCTAAAACATCAACGAAAGAGCATAATACATTAATTTACCGTAAAAAATTACCAGTCTGTTGTGTACTGTTGATGTTAAAGCAGTATGGTGGCTGGCTAATTTGGTGGCTACCTCCCTCCCCCCCCCCTTCTTGGCCCTACTCCTCTCGCGGTCATTCAGACCTTATGCTACCCACGTGACTAGGACCGACCATGCATTGCTATGTGATTTCCCATCGTCTGGGTGTACTCTCTCTCTCTCTCTCTCTCTCTCTGTGCTGAAAGTTTGTAACCGCCGTACTAATACATCCCGTATAGTCCATCTCATATAAGAATTCCACTTTTTTTTTAACAGTTCTGTTGATATTTAATTTTACAACTTTTTTAATGGAATAAGGGGGCTGCGGTGGACGAGGGATCAGACCATTCGCCTCCCACCAAGGCGATCCGAGTTCGATTCCCGGCGGGGTCGGTACCCGGATTTTCGCATGTGGGAATCGTGCCGGACGATGCCGCTGCTCGGCGGGTTTTCTCGGGGATTTCCCGTTTCCCCCGTTCTTTCATTCTGGCGCTTCTCCATACGCACTTCGTTTCATCCCCCCCCCCCCCCACACACACAGCGCTAAAGACCTCGATGTTCACGCAGACCAAAATCGCTCACTCGTGTTTTTCTTATGAGTTTCCTATATTGTTCTTGTACAACATTTGGTGGTTTCTCGAAATCGCTATTGGCCTAAGCGAATGCTGGAATGGTTCTTTAACAAAGGCCATGGCCGATTGCCCTCCCAATTTTGACCAGAATAACACACACACACACTGGCTCTTGTGTAATGTTTTTAAATCAATTGTATTTTGTTAACATGACTTGTTCACACACTACTTTTGTGCAAAAATGTACACAAAGAATCTGATGGGAACTACGGTATATTTATGCTCCTGCCCTTGTGTGTCACGTTTTGTGTAATGTTACCTTCCGTGACCTCGCTGTTGACGAGATGTAAACCCCAATAAAAAATATAATTTTTAACTCCGAATCATCTCTGTATTTTTTGTTATTTATTTCCTTGAAGTGTGCAGAATTTTTTTTCCCAAGAACGCGTTATTTTTCAATTTTTATTCTGTGTCCTCCAACTAGAAAGTATAAAATGTACACATCTGGGTATATATTATGTGCATTTCCGGTAAAAATCATGTTTATGTACGTTGATTTTGTTTCCGCGAAATAGGACTCTTCTTTGAGGAGTTCTTAGAGCTAAACGGCTTCTCAGAGATCTTAGCTTCTCCGTCTGTATTTTGCGTCCTCTGCGAAACGCCCTCTGTCGCCGGTGACTTGGAAGGAAAGCGCGACCTTATATCCGCTGGGGCGTTATGTGAATCGATACCTGGTAGTGCTACGAGGCCCGCGATCCAATTATCGATATTGCTATTATGGGAGGGGGGACGTCGTGTGGAATCCTTGGCACGGTAATGTTGTCCCTACCCCCCCCCCCAACCCTTCTGCTGGTGTGACTGGTACACTAGGACACTGGCTGACCGGCCTGGTTCAACTCGCGAGGTGCAAAGTGGCACATCGGGTCACAGCTGCTGGCTGGTTGCATTGTTGGGATCACTTTCACTGCTGCCACCTCCGCTCGCGATACATCGAGATGGCGCTGCGATAGGTCGACTCCAGCTCCCCTCTTGCAAGTACAACTAGCCGAGTGTTCAACTGATCGAGACATTTTCTAGAACCCGTCCCTCCATTCTTTCTTAACCAATACCGTAAGCGGGGTGTGGACGTGTAGGGTGAATTTGGGACACTTTTACACAATTTTTATTTCATATCTATGTCAACTGTGGGTTAATATTATTAAAAAAAGTTTGGACATTTTCTTTTTGGAATTTATCGCAAATGAATGTCTTTACCCAGGGCTGCCATATATGCGAAATATTTTTTATGTCCTAAAATCAGCCCCGCTAACGGTAGGTATGAAGCATGTCCCCCACTTCAACAATTTTTCACTATTTCTTACAATAAAGGCGGTTCGTGTGTTTTCCAGCCAGTGAGAAATATGGATGTCTCGTAATACCCTTCAGAATAACACGTTCCTAAGACTAATGTTCAACGACTCTACTATTTAGGACAGCCTATACGTCCAGCGGATGTCGTTTGTATCAACTGTTCGGATATTCAACTACTCTACTGTTCAGGTCAGATGATACACGGTGTGTATTAACTGACCGAATGTTCAAGGTTAGGTTAGGTTTTTACATTTCGGATATTTGTACATTCAGTCATTTGGTACATACTGCTAACATTTAAAAACTGCTAATGAAAGTGCTTAATACTGCGTGTTAGTTAAGATTTTGAATTTAAATTCATCATGTCTTCTTTCGTTTCAATGGTGGTTCAAGGAATATATTCTTCCTTCTCCGTTATTGGTCAAAGGAAGGCACCAGTAAAAAGTTAGGACAATTGAACATTCGAACAGTTTATAGCCTCCTCCGATGTAATATTCTCGCCGTGACTCGCCTACGCACTCTCCAACACACGTGCGCGTATTGCAATATATTCTCGCGCCCTCCTTTTCACGGTTGTTGATCACATAATTGTCCGCTTTGATAGATCGATATCTCGTGAAGTCCTGTGAGTTTCCCTTGTAATAATATAACACACGACCTGCACGACGAGGTGGTAAAATTTCCGCGCCCTGAGGCGAAGTATAAGTAGTAGGGTTATGTTCCTTCACGCAATTGAAAACATTAAGCATTTGATTTTAAAATAGCTTTCAGTACATGGCTTCTTATGGTGTCGTCCACAATGGGATCGCCAAGGCTAAATTCAAGCAGTCTTGACTTTACGTTTCCGATAAACTGAAAACCTAAAGTCAAAGTCGAAATGTTCGTTCGCAAAGAACCAGCTGATAATGTGTGTAAGAACGGAAAATGTTTATTGCGCAGTTTTGTTCTCCAATATTTCTTGAAATAGTGACATGTTTGTCTTAAATGTACTCGGAAAACCTGGTAATCAGCATTGGTGAAGTGTTCGTAAATTAACTTTTAAGTTGCGTCAATATATGGCGTTGTTTTTATTCAACAATAATGTTATAATAAATGAAATATGTATTAATAATTGGGATTAATTTTGGAATATTTACGTGATATGCTTTTATGGCAAATTTATAATGATTTATATAATATTTCCGTTTAAAAAAACATTTTCAATCGTTTTTCAACTGTTGTTCCTTTAACTTTACGTTTGTATTGTGTATTGACGAAATACATAAAGTAACGGAAACGTAAAGTCAAATGTTAAAGTATTCACTTATTGTGTGTAGGCCTTTAATGGGGTACAGATGCTGGGAGGCGTGTATACTTGGGGTCCATTCGGGTACCCTCGGCAGTGTTCGTGTATCCTCGGCAGTGTTAGGGTGTGCTTGGAAGTGTTCGTGTGATCTCGGCAGGGCTCGGGTTGCTCAGCAGAGAATTTAGCTTAGGCTGTGTATTCTTATTATAATTCAAGATTATGTAAAATTTTAAACTTCTGAGTTATCAGCAAACCAAATTACCGTATTTAATTAGGGATTATGTTTTAACGGTAAGATTAACGCTTGCTTCTTGAAAATTATTTTTCGTGACTTAATTCTCAGTGGTTAGTTACTTGAGTTTGTGCTCGTGTAACATCGGTGTTTGTGAAATCACTCCAGGCGGGCTCGGATTTCCCATAAGGCCCATCTAGGTCACGGCTTAGGGCGCAGGACCAGAAAGAGACGCAGACCGAGTTCAATAGATTATACTAATATATAAAAATGAATGTTTGTTTGTCATTCGTCTGTGCGTTACTATACTACTCAAACTATTGCGATGAAACTTTTGTGAGTTGTACGTGCGTCCGCTCGAAGGTTTTATAAAAATTGGGGGGGGGGGGGACAAAGCTGAGTGCCCAACATTAATTTGAAAAAAATAAAAACTTGGATTAATTCGCGAAGGTTTTTGCAAAAAAAAAATAATAATAATTTGGGAAGGGGACAAAAAAAGGGTGTGGAGCAAAACGGCGTAAATGGGTAAAACGAAGTAGGCCTACTCAAAATATTATATAAAAAAACTTTGATGAACTAACTTTTTTCCCAAAAAATTGACCAAATTGTGGGCGGGCACAAACCGGTTTAGAGGGGGGTGAACTGAGTATAAAAAATATCAAGGAGCATTGCAGCGCATGCCGGGGCAGCTAGTGTTATATACATTAGAAACATGTTACAAGAAAATTCAGAACATGCTGTAATAGATCCTTAGGTTTTTTTATATGTTTTAATGTTTTAACACTAAGGTATAGGTCGTTCGGGGTAAAGTGAGAACTACAAATTGAACCTTTGAAAAATATCACTAGCCGTTACTGCATATAATGTAACATTAGCTATAGTTTACTTACTGCTTGTACAGTTGGCAGCGAAATTACGCAATATAGTTCCGAGTATTTTCTTATTCAAATACAATAGTAATAAAAAAAGTCGCCCGAAATCGACATAACTATATTTTATGTAATTAATAAAATTATTTTTTATAAATCAAGCTGTATAGATTCCCAGTCAGTACACAGTTTATGTTACACGCGCAAACACACGAATTAGCTGAAAACAGAACTTTAGCAGCCCTTTTTTGAGTGCGCACTTCATGGCGAACCGCCTTTAGAAGTAGAGTGCTGTGGAGCGCTGTACCTACTGTACACTACACAGTACTCAACAACTGTTGCCGCAACTAAGGTGCAGTTGCAATTCAATGGCGTACTTTTAGGACTCGTGTTTTGGGGAGAGGGGGTTAACCTGATAATAGGCGTATTTTCGCGGTTGGATCGGTGATAGGCTGGTTACAAATGTTTGCAGTGGAATATTTGTATTTACAAGCAAGTACGAAAATTATTAATTGCTACCGAAATTGCCTGAGTCGGGCGGGAATTTTAAATTTTCTCTTTAAATTATTTTTTCATATGCTAATCTGGAAGTAGCGCGCTACAACGTGAACTACTTAACATTTACGCACTAAATTACAACTTCAGCCCTCTCTGTACATTATATACAAACGGAAATGACCGAACAACAGTTTTTCCCTGTAAACGAACCTTGTTATGTGTATCTCGCTACTCAGGTAGCCAAAAACTGTAAACGGCAGCAACCTATTTGCAGTTCGTTCGCAAATACAACTGCTACCGGAGTTGCAAAAATGCTCTGGTCCTGAAACGTGCTACTAATTCATCCGCAAAAATACGGAAAGAGGTTACAAAAAATGTTTTTTTTTTTTTGCAGTTTATTGTATATCTATTAGAATATTTTTAAGTTTTTAAATAATTATCTATAAAAGTAGTCAAGAGACAAGGGGGGAGGGATTCTGTATCTATCCCCTATCTCCCTGCCCCCCCCCCCCCCTCCCCAGGCTGTGCTCCTGTTTCAGTTGTATATGAAATTGGGATGTTTTTAATTTTTGATTAGTAACACTGGATAAACAGTTACTTTTATTTAAAGTTTTGTTTAAAAATTAGTTCCTTCAGTATTTATTTTTATGCAAAATAAAATGTGCGTGTCGATTATATATGTTTCAAGATTATCTGTGACAGTAATTTGTATGCTTGTACGTAAGGACAAGTTAATAATTTTGTTTACGATATTTATAATATTTAAGTCATGTGGAATGTTTAAGCTATGATTTTTTTTTTATCAAAATGGATGACGTAGTTAGTTCTAAAATTGATCTTGATAATATTTCCTTGCATACAAGCATGGACTTTATTGTGACGTGTAAGTTTGAAGAAGGTTCTGTCGTAAAGTGTTGTTCCTGAAGCATCCTGATCGAAATAGCCTGTTATTTTGCCAAAAACAAAGCTCGATAAGTTGTTTTTATTTTAACATGTTAAAATTAAATTCGTGGTAATTTTTGCAGTGCTACAAATTATAAACATTCCTTGTTTACATTCAATTAGCTGTCCCGGCATGCGTTTCTGTGCACCTTTTTCTATTTCTCACAAATTTTTTGGATGCCTCGATCTTTCGACCTTCGGTCGCGTTTTAAAACCCTTGCCCGCATTTTTTTTACAGTGACCTTCGCACGTACAACTCACCAAAGTTTCGCCGCAGTTGTTTGAATAGAATATGAACGCATAGAAAACAGACAAGACATCTATGGCAATATTGCGCCTTCATAACAATGAGTTATTGACAGGATGGCCCGTCTTGGAATTGAACCCGGATGCTCCAGAATGCGAGTCCAGCGTGTTACCGTTGCGTCGCGTAGCTAGATGCAATTTTATCGGATCAGACTCATTTAGCGGTTTTAAAACAGTTTCTGAACCAAATATTTTCGCAGTTTTCCAGCCCTTGAAGTGATACAATAACACACTGGGGCCGCGGTGATCAGGCCACTCGCCTTTCACCAAGGCGATTCGGGTTCGATTCCCGGCGAGGTTGTTCCCTGGATTTTCGCACGTGGGAATAGTATCGGACGATGCCGCTTATCTGCTGTTCTTCACTGAAGTCTTCCCGTTATCCCGCCCCTTCATTCCAGCGCTGCTGCATGCTCACGTGTCACCCCTCACCAGTGCTAAACACCTATACCCCTTTCCATTCTAAGGTTGCAGCTAATTCATTCAAGCGAATGACACTGAAATTTTTGCACAGTATAAATTTAATTTGAAACATAAAAAGAACACAAGGTAACTGCGCTACGGCACAATCACAGTGTGAGGAATCAAGATATGATTCAATTGCTTTGATTTATTTCGTTAGCAATTTGTATTTCTGTTGCAACCTTAGAGTGGACAGGGTATAGATGTTTAGTGCTGACCAAAATCTCTTCACTCACAATGACACACTACTTGCAAATACACGTGTTTCTAGTGCCCTTTCCCCCTCGCGGTGGTCTGCACGGCCGCGTTCCGTTTTCGCCAGTTGGAAAGCCGCGGTGGCGGCTGGTTTTCAGAGCGCGACACCGCCGAGCCCCTGCAGCTTGCAGTACGTTTTTTGGCCGCGGCTGTTTGCCCGGTATGAGGAGGGGGGGGGGAGGTTCGTGGCCTGTCGAAAGTCGTCGTCGTCAGCTATGTTGCGAAGTCTCGTGGGCCGCGAGGAGTCAGTCGGTCGTCTTGTAGGCGCGCCTTCGCTCCTGACCGCAGCCGCTGACTCAACCCTCGACCCGCCGATGTCGCGTGGGTCGTGTCCTGCCCTGCTCATGATGCTTCTCATTGTTTCAGAACTGCGCCGCCTACCTGCGCGTCGGGGCCGCGGTGGCCGAGGGGTCAGACCTTTCGCCTCCCACACCAAGGCGATCCGGGTTCGATTCCCGGCGTGGTCGGTTCCCGGATTTTCGTATGTGGGAATCGTGCCGGACAATGCCGCTGGTCGGCGGCTTTTCTCGGGGTCTCCCGTTCCTCCCGCCCATTCATTCTGACGCTGCTCCATTTTCACCAGCGCTAAAGACCTCGATGTTGAGCGCTGACCAAAATCTCTCGCTCTCTCACTCTCCCTACCTGCGCGTAGACAGGCTCGCGCGTTAACTACGGTGTCGCCTCTATGGGCGGGTCGCGAGAACGGCATGCAGTGTTTTGGTCGTTGACTTTTCCCTATGGTGACCCTACTATTTTCTTATGAAAAGTGTAAAGTCCAGCCCATGTTCCTCTATTTTCGTTTTACGATTCAGGTTGGTATGTTTTACATGCCAGCAGTCTGAAATGCCGTTTTTGGCCTTTTTGAGGTGCGAAACCGTGTTTCATAGCAGGATATATAAAAAACAAAAATAGAGAAGCATAGTTTGAAATGTGTTTTCTTTTCGTAGATAAAGATATGAAACGCACGTGTACGAGTATCTCTTATTAAACGTTCTCCTGACACGCTGCACCAATGCTCGTCCGGCAGCTGTATAGGGCGGTGAGGCTCAGAAGTGACGGAGCTATAAGGGTGTTCTTGAAGTTCGCAACACCACTACGAACCAAGCGCTGAACTAGCTATAGTTTGCCCGCCGATACATATTACATGGCGGTGGAAAGTCTGGAGCAAATTTCAGTGCACACTTTTACCTGTGTTTTCATATACACCCGGTTACTACTTTTTGAAGTAGGGCAACCTGAGAATACCGTTTTTAGCTATGTTGGAAGGCTTCGAAACTGTGTTTTTATGAGCATTGTGCTTAAGAGTGTATGGTAGAAAAATAAACGCTAGAAACATCAATTGATTCCTACACTTTTTTCGAAGGCAATATGGATAAAATACTCAATGACAATCCTAGATAATGGTAATTGCCAACTTTATGAGTAAATATTTATCCAGAGTTACTAATTCATTACGCGTGATCTCTTACGCCGCAGTTAAATGCGCGAGGTTCCGGCGTCAGAGATTGTGCCTCAGAAGTTCGTAACACTAGAAACAATTTTGTTTAAAACGTTGGCTAAAAGTGTTGTCTAGGATTGCTATTGTTTAATTTTCGCAAATTGGCTTCAAGAAACCTACAGTTATAGATGAATGCTTTTAGCGTTGAATTATGTACCACGCCCTCTTAAGGGCCCCCTAGAAAGGCTGCGTTCAGGGTGTCAAATATGAGCGGTAAGGTTGCCGCTGACCGACGTATGTCATGCATTATCGCCTCACGGCCGACGTGCAGTGGTTTACTATATACTTTTTCCTATGGGACTTTAAGAGGCGACCTCATTATTTTACCTATATGTAGCATAGTTCAAAGACTAACACTGCTTTCTATTTTGTTTCTAATCCGGTTGTAATTTTCAGATACAGCAATCTGGAAAAGCCATTATTGGCCATTTTGAGGGTCCCAAATATTATGTTTGTAATATACGTGCCGAAATTTTAAAACTATAATGACATGTTTTGCAGTGTGTTTTATCTTCGTGCATTAACACAGTGACCTCATGTGCAACGGTTTCGTAAAAAAAAAAAACGTATTTACGAGCAAACTACATTGCATTTGCAGCGCTTGGCGGGAAGCACCCTTGAGGACTTCTCTTCAGCGCGTACCAATGTCTCGCTGTTACCATTGTCTGCGTGTACAGTCGTCCTGTGACGTGACTGTTTGCACTAAGCGTCTTATTGCGCTACAACAAATGGCGCGATGTTCCTCGCTTTGCTAAACAGATGTAAACTGGCGTGAAGAGATTGTGGTCAGCACTCAACATCTTGGTCTTCAGAGCTGGTGAGGGGTAACATGATGTGGATATGGAGCAGCGCCGGAATGATCGGCGCATCGTCCGGCACGATTCCCGCATGCGACACTCCGGGGACCGACCCCGCTGTGAGAGAACGGAAGTATACACTCGAGTGCTGGCGTAGTTGTCGGATACACCCCAAGAATCTCCGAGAGGAATTCTAAGGCCGTATCTGGCAGTTTTAAAGTTATTTCTATAGATTTTTTTTTAATGTGACCGTATATCGATATCGAAGTATTGCAACACTGTTTTTACTCTTATGTATATTTATTTGTGTCAGAAACCAGATTTTTTTTCGTTAAGAAACCTTCACAGTTTTTTTTACCGGAGCGTCACAAATTTTTGTCATGAGAATAAGCCAGAATCAATCACAGAACATTTTTGCGGGCTGAGTGTGCAATAGCGGGAGGGAAGGGGGGATTCATTCATTTGTGCATTATAAATAGAGACATGAACTTTTCGCGTAAAGAATTTTGCCCCACTGTGTTCCAGTGCCTTATGTGCACGTCTGCAGTTCTGCTTCATAGATATTGGCAGCGTGCCTTTGAACTGTGACGTTTCTCATTTGACTGTACCAATCACAATAAGGTTACTGTAACACCACACGTCTGTGATTTGCGTGTAAAACCCCACGACACACGAATGTCAAAACATCCAATCTCTGACCGTGAAGCAAGTCT
>PNEQ01047054.1:24216-68703 GCA_003012365.1 Medauroidea extradentata | reverse complement strand
AGATAAGATCTCACTTGACTTAGCACAATATACTCAAAAACTTTGGACAAAACTGGTAGTATTGATATGGGGCGGTAATCGGCGGTAGTGGAGGGTTTTGATGTTTTAGGAACAGGCTTTACGTACGCGGTTTTCCAGGCGTTAGGAAATTGTGCGTGCTTGAGTGAGAAACTAAAAATACTGTGCAAAGGGAATAGAAAACAGGGGAGTAAAGATTTTAAAATACGAATGGAAATTCCGTCTGAGCCAACTGCTGAGCTTTTTACGCGGAGAACGGCTTTATTTATGTCTTTAAAAGTTACGTTACTAAAGTCAAATGTTTCAGTTGTAACAGTTTTCTGACCATACAAATTTCTTAATGTAGTGTCTTTTACATTTTCAGCTATAGGAATGAAAGAATTTAAGAAATGTGAGTTCAAGTCATTAGGATTAATATCACATATATGAGGTAAAGTTTTATTATTTATGCCTAAAGCCCGCAAATCTCTCCACAGCTGTGATGATGAACAATTTCGTTTACCGATTTCTAGGGAATGAGTGAATTTTGCACTTCGAACCTTTTGCGTACATCTATTCCTAAGAACACGGTACGTTTCAAAACATTTTGTAGCCATCTCTGCATCCCTTTTGAGAACGTTTTTATATTCTCTATAAGCTGCGTCCCGTTGCGCCATCAATGTGCGTATTTCTTGCGTCATCCAAGGAGAGGGAGGACGTGTCACACGTCGAGTTTTGACTGGCGCGTGCATATTAAGAATATTAATAAGAGTTTCATTGAAATATTTAACAATGTCATCAACTGAGCGCATCTTATTGATTTCATTCCATGGTAACGCGGCAGCTTTGTTCAACACATCCGGCATACTAAGACTTTTAATATCTCTGTATGTTACAAATTTAGCTGGAAATTTAGGAGTACGGACAGAGTACGAAAGATAAACGAGATCGTGACGAGATAGGCCAGGAACAGGAAGCTGTCCATGGTTCAGTACTCGGTTTGAACTAGACGTAATAATTAGATCGGTACAGGTGTGAGAGGTAGCAGTGTGGTGGGTAGCATCAAGTGTACAGAGAGATAGATTACAAGAAGAAATAATATCGAGGAGATTAGAGGTGGTGTTATTGTTTGCACTAATATCAGTGTTAAAATCGCCCATAATATAAAAATATCAGTTCATCTCAAATTTTGCAGAACATAGTAATAGTTTTATAATGTTATTAAGTGTTAAGTCAGTGTAAGTTCCTTGTAATCCTATCCCTTAGATTGCAATTTGGGAGGAAAATGTGTAACTATTTAATCTTTCGTATATACGATTTTTACAGTTACATAAATTATTTAATGTACTCCTAAATTTCAAGCAATTTTTTTGAATTGACATCCTTAAACATTGTCATGGCTATTAGATACAGATAATACACCGATCTGTAAATTTAGACTGTAGTAAACTGTGGTAATCTTGTAATTATTTTCAGCAAGGGGAGCTGCACTACACCAGCTGCACTGGTGTAGGCCTAGCTACAGCAATTTTGAATCAAACGAAGCTATTTATTCACACTGCAGCCACTTAACTGTTTTATATTTGTCAGGCTTATCGATATTATGTAAGATACGACATTGCACAGTAAAACATTAAGGAAAGGCTAAAAATACAGCGTTAGTGACAAGTTAGCCTGAAAGATTCCTGCCGTATTTTACCATAGGAATTCACAAACGTGACCAGAACAGTGTTACTGAAAATATGAAATTGTTAAGCATATATATATATATATATATGTGTGTGTGTGTGTGTGTGTGTGTGTGTTGTCCCTATGAAATATAAGCCACAGTGAATGAGATAGATTTTTATATTCACAGTTTCAAATCAATACTGGTGTATATAGGCAACAAAATTTGTAGATTAAAGTAAATGTATTATGGAAACAAATACACTGAAATTATCTCACTTAAACAAGTACCAGTATATTAATTTTTGGCTCTGATAGAAATGCCGTGATAAGGAACTAAGTTAGGGTTTTTGATCGAAGTGTATTTCAAGGTATAGCTTCTTACACAAATTAATAAATGAAATACATTTCTGAAGTATGGACAGAATGTGTACAGGTCATCTTGGTTATTGGCTTACGTAGTTCATTAAAACCCGTTGAGGTACTAGGTATATGAGCTAGCCTGGAAAAGATATCAAAGGAAGACAAAACTTGGGGTACGATAGGTGAACTTACGCGCATAGTGCAAGCGTGTGTCACTGTTAGTTTCAGAAAGTGCTTACATATTCGGCTTACGGAATATAGCATCGTGGATATTACTAACGGAATATTTTTTTTTTCGAAAATAATTTTTGGCATAATTCAGAATTGTTTAACGTCCTTATCATTCAAAATTTTTAAAATTTTAATCAGCAAGACGCACAGCCTTCTTCCCGGCCTGAAAATACTACAGTTGAAAAAAAAAACACAAACAGATATAACATATTTATCCTTTCTCATTTCTTCTTCTTCGTTCTCCGCACGGACGTGACGCAAGGCTGCAACTCTGCGGCGCCATTGTTTTCCTATGGAATTTGCACGGAGCCGCACAGCACAATGGATCAGGATTTCGCGGCGAGAGGTTGGCGGTGCTAACGGGAGATGACGTTTTCTTTTATCGCATATCTGTCATCCGAGCCAGCGCAGGGCTGCCAACCCCCTGAATGGATTCGCGCCCACCGAGCTGAAAGGGGCGAGACGTTGTGTTTCTAGCTGTGAGTTATGAGTTTCGTGCATGTAGCACATGGTGACACCAGCCCTTCCCGCGCTATTCTTTACAATCTGCTAGCATTCATTTTACTTTTCGCCGTGCGGCAAGCTGTTTTCCGCCCCCAGACGAGAGATTTCTTTTTCACCCTGAGATACTGCACTCTAGATGTTTATCAATGGTAATTAGCAATGCCTGGGAACATGCTAATTATCATACACGTAACGCTTGGTATACTATTCATTGAACGAGTTCCAAGTTAAATGTCACGAACACTCTTTGTAGCTCATCGTTGTACGACAACGAAAAAAAGTGATTCCCGTGAACTCACGTTGCTTCTCAACGAGATGTAGTGGCAAACTGGTAATTATACACTGCGATACAACATTGAAAGAAAAAACACGTTTAAGACATTTTAGAGTACAAAATACTTTACAAAAATTTATAAACGTATTTAAAATTGTTGTAGAAATCATTCAAAATAATGAGGATCCGGAAGATATCGCAGGTTAAATAAAGATGTAATCACATGTGCATTAAATAGAAAATTTAATTCAGAATAACCTGAAACAGCAATAAAACACTAACCTACAATTAGGAAGGACTCCGACTGTATTGCCAGTCTAGGAATTCTGAATTTTGTTCCTCAGGGTTTTCAAGAATCGCTCTAAATGAACGTCAAGAAGATTAAATGAAAACAGGCTTTGGTCAATTCGCTTGTCCCTTACTTGTGAACATTTACAAAAGCATTAAAATTTTCAGGAAATGCATAAAGCAACATACAAATATGTGATTTAAAATATTTAGCTATGACTTCGTGATAGTATTTTAGAATAAGTGGTATTTTGCCGTTTGTGGTGATACTATTTGTAGAAACGAGTAATGTGATAGCGCTTAAACATACAATATTGAAACTGAACAACCACGACTTTTGTTACGAAGATATTTTAAACATTTATGGAGTTTTTAAATGTTTTTAATGAAATTCTTGATAACATACTAAATATTGCAACAATGAAATTACCCTCGATGAGATATTTTAATGTTGCCTAGGCTACACAATTTTAAAATATCACTTAACAACCATTTAAATACAATATATTTTTTTTTGTGTTTTGAGGTTTTTCGATATAATTGTACATTTTTTATTTCTGTTGTGTATAAGTCATCAATATTTATTTTTTAATTTGGATCGATTATTCCTACCCAACATATTTACTACTACTTTGCTATTAGTCCAAATACATGGTCGAGATCGTGAATATATTTTCTTAATATATAAAATGAAGTGTCCTCACTCACACACTCACTCACTCACTCATCAACGCACAGCCTAAACCGCTGGACCTAGAACCATTAAATTTTGAGGGAAGCTTCCCTCGATAATTAAGGGGTTGAAAAGGGGTGAAATGTGTTTCCGAAGAAACGTTGATAGAGCTCGAACCCGACGGCCTATCATTGTGATTTTTACTTTATTAGGACACTCATAAAAATGAATATTATTCGTTTTAAGGATTTTTCGAAATTCAATGTTTAAGGTGGTGAAAATACCTTAATTGTGTTTCCGATTAACTATCGATGTCTATCGAACCCTTCGGGATAGAGAGTTGGTATTCACTTCAAAATGTTGTTTAAGTAAATACCCAAATGTAAATTTAGGATTTTTTTAAATTCGACCCCCAAGCAGTAAAAACGGGCAAAATGTGTTATTTATGAATCGTCTATATTACTGAAACACAATTGCCTATCGTCGTTATATTTACTTTAATTGGTTACGTATACAAATATCTATGACAGGACTTGAAGACGTTTCGAAATTCTTTAATTAAGGTAGTGAAAATACGTGAAATGTGTTTTCGATTATTCCTCTATATCTATCAAACCAATCGAGATATCGAAGTGCTCTTTGCTTTAGTTTTATGCTTTTGTAAATATCCCCTATACCACTAAATATATTATCCGAATTAGGTCCCAAGAGGTTAAAAAAAGAGTAAATTATACTTTCGATTCACAATCGATATATATATTGATTCCATTGAGCGACGTGATTTTTGTTTAAGTTTGAGGCTTACTCAAGTACCTGAAAAGTAATTTCACGAATTTTCGAAATTCTCTTGCTAAGTACGTGAAAAGGGGTGAAAAATAATTAAATGTGTTTTTATTTAATCGTCTATACATATTGAACCCAACGGGCTAGTGTCGTGTTCTCCACGTCCAAGAGACGCCAGTTAAGTATTATAAAGGCTGATTCAAGGGTTTTTAGATTTTTACTCTCTTAGGAGGTGAAATGACCTGTAATGTGTTTTAGACAAAGCCTCGATATCTATCGAACCCATCGAGATATACAGTAAATTTTTGTTTTAGGATGATGATTACAAAAATAATCGCAAAACAGTTTTTAGATTTCTCGAAATTGGAACTTTCAGTTCTGTGCAGGAGTCATTCGTGTTTTTTAATAAGTTATATGATCGATTTTGATTCGACTGAACGGGCTACCGTCATTTTTGGCACTTCAATGGGATACTTATAAAAATGTCTAAGATGTGAAATTAAAATATTTCGAAATCCTACACCCAAAAGTGTGAAAAAGCTCAAAACTTGTTTTTCATCAACTCATGTTGCCCATCCAACCACCTAACCAGTAGAGATATTAAGGTGTAGTTCGCGTCAGAGTGATGCTTACATAAGTATTAAAAATATTATATGTAAGTTTTTTTGCTTTATGAGATAACTTGAATATTAAAAATAAAACTTAGTTTGTAAACTTTCAAGGCAGACGATCGGAAAGCAAGCACGACGAGATAGAAATAAATTAAACAGGATTTCACGCTACAGAAACATATCGAGACGTGTTATTGTGCAATTTATATGAGACCAGGACATATTTATTTTCATTTTTAAGTAAAATTTGTTTTCATTAATTATTTCGACGTTACGTGACGCAGTTGTTTGTAGCTCAGGTCTACATTCCACGAGGTTCTGGGCTCGAATTCCGTTCAAAGCTGCGTGCGAACGTTCAATTCTGACTAATAAAAACTGCAGAGCAGATCGAATTAGTGCAATTTGCATGTAGTCGTTTAAAAGGGGTAAAATGGATTATGTAGCTCACTTTCCACTTAGGTGCCTCGACAACACCAGCCCACATAATATGTTATCTGACTAATCCCAAGGTTAGGGCACCAAATTCGTTTCCGCGAAACCTTTTCTCACCAAAACCTTCTAATGGCATTAAACCTCAAGTAAATATTTTAAAAATATGTAATAGAGGGCACCGTCACCAATAGTTATGCATATGGTTAATCAGATGTTTTTCGTTATATTTACATCCCACAACGACAACATTGCAGTGATATAAATAAGGCCCAGGTGAAGTCGCTGTTAGTAGCAGGGTCAAACGTAACACTGATTTTCACGTGGTCAGCTAGTTACTTATTCTGCTGCAAAGTTAGCTCAATTAGTAGCTTGGTCATTCTAACACTTGATGACTGAATTACCAATCTGGTGTAGGCTACAAAGAGGTTTTTTCAATTAAAGTAAATACTATCAGTTATGAATAATACTCGCGAACAGAGCCGCGGGGGACTGCTAGTATATATGTATATATTCGACCAACAAATTTCGGCAGTCATATCTTCATGAAAAATATTCAGAAAATGTAAAGGGTGACCAGTACCTGAACTGAATTAAAGAGGGAAGTAAGCACTAGAAAGTTGAATTTTTAGACTATGTACTCTCAAAATATCTTAAGATTAAGTGACATAAAATGACACTACTAGAAACTTGGTTTAACGATAAAGAGATCTTCAACCCGCTACAGATGCTCGTTTGCAACTTCCGCCAAAGCAAAAATAACACAGGTAGCTATCCTCGAATTGCATACAACGTTTATACCCTCTGAATACTGAGATATTTGCCAACGATTTATTGAGCAGTATAGGATGTGTAACAAATTTTGCCGTCTTGTTCTAACTACGTAGGACACACAGTTTTACTTCTAAGCGAACTGTAAATTTTCGTGACGGGAGTCTTCAATGCATAGCATGGAAATACAGAGACACAAACCTGTATTCTTGCCCAGGTATTAGGAAAAAATGAATGATCATGCACCAATTAACGGAAACGGAAAT
The DNA here is from genome assembly GCA_003012365.1 of Medauroidea extradentata. NCBI lineage: Eukaryota > Metazoa > Arthropoda > Insecta > Phasmatodea > Phasmatidae > Medauroidea > Medauroidea extradentata. Next base: position 61,845 of record PNEQ01047054.1, on the reverse strand, counting down.
TTTGTTTAATCACTATAATTCACACAGCTTTCAGTAACAATTCAAAGTTTTAGTTTTCAAATGAATATTGTAGTATGTTGAATGCCTGGTAGGCGAGCGGACAACACGCACAACTCCCATGAACTAATAGTTGCGGATATCAATCAGACAAAATAACATGGAGGAGTAGCACATCTACGTTTGTTGGATCTGTGTGCAATTTCCATCAACGAAGACTCGAAAGTGTGGAATTTGTCCTCACAGTTGAAGGATGAGCATGAAAAGAACAAATTACGCGACAGTATCGTGTCCAACAATAAAGAGTGAACAGTAGTAGCGAATTGTGTTATTACCACATTATTTGCCATACCCTCCACAGTTAGCGCATTTCTCTCTTGTGTAATTCTCGACACGTGCGTGTTTGGTGAGCATGGATGAAGTATACATTGAACATTTTCTACGTGAATAGGATATTTTTACCAATTAGCAACACGTGGCTTATACAGGTAAACAGCGTTTGACCCGTATGCACATACTACAGGCACAGTACAGGGTCTGCAGCCGTCAAATGGCCAGTGTTTTCGCATCCCAGCAAGGCGATTCAGATTAGTTCCCACACTGTTAAAATTTTCCGTAAATTTACGGGCAATTTTAAGGAAACGTCTGTTTAACTATCGGAAACATTATTTTGTAGCACAGTTATACATAACTATGTTTCATTAATTAAACATATGTAAAACTGCGAGAAGAAACTAAATAAACAACCGAATGCATTATTGCGCCTACATCCTAAAGAAGTCACATAAATATGCGAGTTAAGTGAAGCTAGTAGCCTTCCGTAAATTAACGGTCACTTGAGAAGAATTTTTTACCAGCACTTCTCCGTAAAACATCGAGGATTATTTTAACAGTGCCACCTAATATTTGTGAAAGTTTTAGCAATTGTTGTTTATTACTCCTTAGTAACATACTAAAAATTCCACTGGCATTCAGTACCACTTCATTAATTCTCATGTACACCGTTATAAAATTTAACGGAAATAGTGTCCGTAAAAGTAAAATACGGAAATGTTTATACGGAATCATACGTAATGTGTCCGCAAGTCTGCTGCGGCCACTTGCACGAAAAAAATCAAAAGTTTATGTGTTAGACAGATGAAAATATTACGGATATATTTTAATAACATCACCGGTAAGTCTGCAAATCTGTAGAAATGCAATTGTAGCATTATAGACATTAAAAAATATATCTCAGTTCCGTGTGATGAAACTCTTTTACGGAAACTTCTGTTGGATTAGGAATTAAGTTTCCGTGAATTGGACGGTGTTATGCATCAACCAGCTATGAGCCAATTATTAGTTATAAATAAAAACATTTTTAAAGGTTCTCAACTTCGAACAATTCTTACGAGAAGTAGGATAATTTTAGTCTTATAATGGAAATATTCGGAACACGTTACACAACCAAAATACTTTTAAGACGATTTTAAAACTGAAAACGTTTTCACCTGTATTACTTAACACTATCGATTGGCGCATAGCTGGTTGATGCATAACGCCGTCCAATTCACGGAGGTATCCGGAGAAATTTTTACCGGAAATTCCGTAAATCGACGGAGAAAATTTTTTGCAGTGAGACCAAGTCACTTGTATTATTGCAGAATATAGCTACGTGTTCCTGCAGCATGTCTTTGCTCGGTGGGTCTATACATGCTACCCGCTTGTTAGATTGCTTATCTATACCACATAGTTTACCAAGAGCCTTTGTTATCTCTCCTCCAAACACTAATGCATTCCACTACGCGAGTGACTGAAGATGCGTATCACGGGGAACATACACCAAAGACCCTCCACTTGACGATGGTGTATGTTGTATGGTAACCTAACTTGTATCCTCTTATGCTAGGCTGATAATCCATCAAATACTGCAATTTTTCAACCATTGCACAACCCCACTGCGATAGTGAAAGTGAACATATTTGGACGGCTTTCAACAATATGGTTTTAGAATACAATAAGGGTTTACGTAAAGGTGTTACGGAGGCTGAAGAGGGAAAGACAGATCGTATGGAAAACCCGATCAGCGACATCAACCAAGCATAATTCCCTCGTGCAAAAATACAGGTTACCTGGCTGGCGAGTTAATCTAGAACAACTTGGTGTAAGGCGAACGCTCTAGAAGTTTGACCGCCGCGGCCCCTGTGCTGTAATTGCAGTATGTGCATATTGATCAAACTGTGTCTAATGTCAGGGACCTCGTGTAACTAGTTGGTAATAATAACTTATTCACATTGTCAAATTTCAGTGTTCACCACATTTATGCTCACAAAACACACACTTGTCGAATATTAAACAGGAAAGAAGTCTTACACTACTGGTGTACCAGTAACAACTGCACCACTCTGCTGATTGAGCCAGGCAGTCTCAAATGAGGCATACTTTAAACTTTGTACCTCTGACGCCATGGCAAGATGAATAAAGAGTTTATAAACGTTCTTGAAATACAATCACTGCAATTTCTAGGCACCAAAACTTCGCAACGTTCGACCAATGTAAATGAGCAGCAATACTTCTGGAACATGTTGTGGACAGGTGAAACATGAATAAATGTTAGCCTATCAGGTCCGATGGCAACCAAAATGTCTGTAAGAAATACAATTCTAAGAATCACAACACTCTCCCTCTCCAGTGCAAAGCATGATGGCGGATCCATAATGGTTTGGGGCTGCATGTCTTCAAAGGTGGTTGTCAACATTCAGTTTATAAATTGCTTCATTGACGCTAAGTTCTGCAGCAACATTTTAACAACAAATGTAAAAAAAGGGGTAAAAATGGAATTACCGGTTGTGTACTACTCTCTGCAGGACAAAAGTAAACATACAGTTGCTATAAGTAGGGAGTGGGTAATCTGTAATGTGCGATCACCACGTTATAAAAAATTATACACTGTAAAAAATTTTCTCCGTCGATTTACGTAGTTTCTGGTAAAAATTTCTCCAGATACCTCTGTGATTTCACGGAACCTTAGTTCTTAATCCAACAGAAGTTTCCTTAAAACAGTTTCGTTACACGGAACTGAGCCATATTTACATGTATATAATGCTACAATTGCATTTATACAGATTGGCCGAATTACAGGTGATGTTATTAAAACATAACCATAATATTTACATCTGTGTAACTTATAAATTTTCGATTTTTTTCGTGCAAGTGCCCGCAGCAGATATATTACGTATGATTCCGTACTGTATATTTACTACAGACATTTCCGTATTTTACTTTTACGGACACTATTTCCGTATATTAATGGTACATTTCCGTTAAAATTTATAACGGAGTACATGAGAGTATTTCAAGTGGTACTGAATGCTGGTGGAATTTATGGTATGTTACTAAGGAGTACTAAACGGCAGTTGCTAAAACTCTCACAAACAATTGGTGGCACTGTTAAAAATAATTTTCATTGTTTTACGGAGAAGTGCTGGTGAAAAATTCTCCATAAGTGTCCGTTAATTTACGGAAGGCAACTAGCTCCACTTATGGAAACTCGCATATTTATGTGATTTTTTTAGGATGCAGGCGCATTAATGCGTTCGGTTATTTATTTAGTTCCTACTCGTAGTTTTTCGTGTGTTTAATTAATGAAACATAATTACGTATAACTGTGCTACAAAGTAACGTTTCCGTTAATTAAACAGACGTTTCCGCAAAATTAACCGTAAATTTACGGAAATTTTTAACGGTGTACAAACGTAAAAGTTTCAGTATTGTTGTCTTGCTGATTCGTATGTTTTTTAAAACATTGAACTTAAATTTTCTACAAACTTCAACGTTGAGATTTTTTCTTTAATAGCAGTGCGTCTCTTTGTTCTCGGTATGTTGAGATGTATCTATCGTAGCAGGCACCAGCTGTTGTTGCTTATACGAGGCGCTCCTGTGGAAGATCGATGAAGGGAATGATGAATATGAAGGCTGTAGGAAGGTGTGTTGTTGTGTTATTAATGAAAGAAAACGTGAACAGACTGAAGATGCACGTAATAAAAAAAAACGTTATCTGTGTGTACGTCTGAGCACTGCTACTTAACGTCAGAAATTGAAGTTTCATTGGCATGTTTTAGTCGCTGGGATCTTCCATTCGTAACATCTTACGAACACATTTGTTGTATAAGCAAGAGAACTTTAAATGTGTACACAAAAATTATCACTAACTATCGCGCTTGTTAGAATTCTAAAAAATAAAGTGAGCAGTACTCACGGCTATCGGTCTTGTAAAAAATACGCTGAACGCGTATTTCGAAGCTGCACTTTTAAGGATATTGGGGGGTTGTTTGCGAAATATTTTGCGTGTGTGTAAAAAAAATAATATTGTATATATGCGACCGTGTTGTGGGGGATTGACAAGGCACTGGCTGTATTCCCTCAATATCTTCAACATTTTATTTTGCCCATTTTGACATTATTAATGGTCTGCTGTAAGCTAATTCATTCAAAAAATTATAACCGAATGTTTTTTATTCGCCTAATTTAATTTGTTCTTTTTTTTTACTTTTATGTCGTCATACGTTTTTAATACTTTCGAAAACTTATATGTGGTATGTTGGTTAATAATTGTTAAGGATCTGAAAAATTCACATTTTCATTTGGGCACGCGCTATAATACTCACAACTGACACTTCATTTCGCTTTAGCAAATTATACTTAACTAATTTGACACTTCCAAGAAGGCGCTAAGCCAATAAGAAAGAAGCGACTAAATGCAAATCCAATTTGTGGGGTACTACCACAGAATAAATAAGTAGTAACATAAGCAAAAAATTTGATTTTTATTGTACACGCTTTCTCTTTGGATTGTCATGGTTTCAAAATTCGTAGAAGTTTGGTTACATTGAAATTATGTACGCCCTGTTTTATAAACTGTGAGAAAATTTACACGTAAGTAAAGTCAAGTCACTTTTACCCTTTATAAATAAGTAATTGAAATACATACAAAATAGGGTTCATCTTGAAATATAATCGGTTGATAAAACCAGTGACCCAAATTTCAAATAGTTTTGTTTATTTTCCTTGCGTCCCGAGAGCTGATACCAACAGTAAAAATGATTAAATCGCTCCATTATGTTGCTTTTGATAGAGTAAGTTGTTATTTGATGTCATGCCTCGAATCGTCGAGTTTACTATTTCTAAATATTTAATAAATGTACTAACTATTTACACTGTCACAAGCAGCACTACTAGAAATATAAATCAGTGACTGGAATCCACGTGGAATTGTTTATACTCCTATACGCCCCGAGAGCTGGTAAGATAACAGCAATTATAATTTAACCTTGTCGCTTCTGTTACTACTGATTTATTCTGAACAAGCAACCAACGAGCAACTGTCTCTGCCTCAGTACACAGACGTTGTTCGAGGCTAATATACAGGCCATCAAACTCGCTAACGATTCTGATCTTTAGTAACTTAAACTAGCTACTTATTTTTATTTTTTGTTTTATAATATTGTTTTACTTACTGTATTGTTTTCCTTCTTGTATTATGTTATCTATTGAATTTTTTTTATTTAATTTTTACTTGGCAGTGAAGATCACTGTATAAGTTTATGTTAGTCACGGCAAATTGTAAACCGGCCTTGGAGCTGAATTTTGTTCGTGTATAACAAATTAATAAATTCGCTCACAATGGCACACGTCCATAACACGGTTCAGTTTAAACATTATTTGCTCACAGTTGACTACTACAAGTTAGATAACATAATTGTATCCTTCTTATTTCGCACTTGATAGTGCAAGACCTATAAATTCGTGTTTACTAGACATTATTAGATCTATGCTCGGTGGCTGTTTGCCCGACAAAAGTTCACTTGGAGTAAATGTGAACAAGAATATCTTCAACTTTTTGTTTAATAAAGATATCCACGTGTTCTATTTGTTAAATAGCAAATAAATTATTTACATTTTATTGTAACTTAAGAAACTATATTAAAATGCAAAAGCAAATATTTTAACTTTCAGTGTGTGACCAACTTTACGTGCGGCACAGAAATTCAAATACCTATCTGACCTCAATTATCTACAATAGGTAAACAGAACTGCTCTACAAATTGAATTGTGCCTAAAGACCGCACAAATATTAAAATATTTCATTCTACCATTATAGCCACGAGATTGTCACAAAATTAATTTTGCAGCGTTGTTTTATACTGCTTATGTTCACATAGGCAGATCTGCTTCGTGGTTATGACACCATGCTTTCGTTCAGACTCGTCTCTCATTTGATTGCACCAATCAGAATAAGGCAATTGTGACGTCACGCGTCTGCCTGTGTTTGTCAGTAGAACCGCAGACAAGCAGGAATTAAAACGCCCAACCAATCACCACAAGGCAGAGCAGCAGATGGTCACATAAAGCACGGAACAAATGTTACAAGAATGTTTTCGACACAAAATCATGTCTCTATTAACCATTTTTTATGTTAGTTGGTCAGTAGAACCTCTCAGATTTGTTTAAATATTTGTCAGTTTCGTCATGTTTTTATGCTCGCTTCAGTATGATTTTAAAAATCATACTGCGTAAGCATACAACTTTATTTTATGTTCGCGTGGTTTGTGTTAAACTTGACTTTCTCAATTTTCTTCACCACAGCTGTGCAGGCCATTTGCCCAAGGTAATATTCTGCATAAAATTATATAATTTTTGCCTCGGAAACCAACATTCCTAAAATAACTTCATTTTTCAGAGTTATGGAACACGTGCTATATCAAACTGAGTTTAAAAAAAAATTACTAACAATTAAGAAAACGCCAAAACACAATTTTACTATGCCTACTAAAGTGATGTACTCAAGCATGTATTTAGATATTTCAACTTTATGTCAGGTATCTAATGTGGCCGCCTGGGAGAAGGTATTTAGCGCTTTATAGGTCTAGAAGTATGGAAGTGGTAAGGACGACACAACACGCGCATTACGCCTCTTCCTAGCCTCTAAGCAGAAGTCACTGAACTGGTGTGCAATCTTTCGCCGACAACTAGACTCTATGATACTTTCAGTGGCCTACCTAACACTAGAGTCCCGAATATATGGCGGGTTCAACGACCAGCAGGCTGGACTGCACAGTCCTGTGTACACTATATCCTCAGATACTTGTACATTGGCTGCTGCTCCACTGAGTGATCATTTGAACATTTGAAGATGAAGCGCGGGAGTCCATGAGTGTTTTATACATTTCCACCATTGGTCTGGAGTCCTCAAGGTCACGTTTAATAAACAATGACCCGACCGAAGAAGTTTCAACATATACATGACTTAGAAATACAAGCAGTTGAATCCGTGAAATTTCCGGGACTCTACCTACCAATATATGACGTAATATTTAAGCTGAAGGTGTATTGTACACGCATATACCTTAGAAAAGATTCTGCACCAAGATTTTCCTACCTAAACAGGACCGCAGAAACATCTATTTTCGCCATTGTGAAGACAAATCACAGAGATAAGTGGAGGATTTTAAATAGGTATACACACGTGTAACATTCTTTGGACGCTATTGCTGAACAGGCGTCTCTTAAATCACCTTGAACAGTTTTTGAATAATCTTGTAGAGGTCGAAGCTCTATATGCAGTTTGTTGGCCTGGCCACTTTATTAGGCAGTGCATTTGTCATTTGCAGAAATCTAGGTTCGCACATGCTAGACATGCTCAGTTTCTACATATTTATGTTAACGTCCATGTTATGAAGTCAGTTTTTTTATCACATTCCGACACGCATATAGCATATTACTGTTACAGCAGAAAGCTGTTAGACCATTACGCAAAAATCGTAATTGAGGGGAGAGGGCAGGGGAAAATCACACCACGTTAAGGAAATCACTTATGTAAGAATTTATTTAAGCAACTTTGAACTCTGATATTCGATGACCTATTAGAACGGGGAAAATTTTAGACGCACTGTTACATAATTTCATTGTTGGTCACCAACGGTTTCATAATACCTCGCAATCGTCCTGCATATTATTTATCGCAGCATTATTGTGCTAAAATATTTGTAAGAGAAAAATATCACTATGCGTACCTAATATAACCTGTAAGTATCGCTAAACTAATGATTGAATTGATGATTAAGAATCTGATACTATCCACACAACTTGAATTCACATATCGTTTCCTGTTTTAAGTTATAATTATTTAATTAATTTTGAATGTTAATATAATAGTTCTAATGATTATTAAATTAACTAAATGTGTAAATGAAGTAAACAATATTGTTGAGTATATAGTTGTATCTTAACTAATCCGCTTCATTCCACCAGTCAAAACTTTCACCTGATGAACTTACACCCGGGCGTTCCTATAGAGAGTCTCGAACCACGACCACCGATGCTATCTGTTTCAGAAAGTTAATTTCTAAGCCTATAAATTTGTAGGACAACCTTCCATGCAAATACATAACCTATTTATGGGGGTAAAAACAAAACAAAAATTAGTTTTTAAATATTTCATACGAAATAGTTCTGCAAGAAATTAAATTACTCAAAGTATTGTTTACATCCATACTTTAGTTTTCCAACGATTCAGCTTTCAAAATACTGTATTTTAAATGCCGCAGTAAGCACTGGAACCCAGATATTACTGGTTAACACGTGTATGACGTAGTTGGACACGCCGGCATTATTGATTGTATTAGAATTTTACGCTGACTGAAGGTGCGTGCTTCAATAATTACATTAAACGTAATTGCATTTGCAGTAAAGCACAAATTTAAGGCCTAATTTCGATAATGAGTAACTGGACGGGACTGTTACTAATATTATAGTATATTATGGGACAGAAGTTTTCGTACAAAAATACAACTGCATAGGAATCATAAACAAACAGTAGTAGTCTTGTTTCATTTTTTAAAAATCATAGTCTTTCCAAACTCGTTATTAAATGTGGCCAAATATGCAATAGTAAACAGAATATAAAACACGATATTTCTATATGTTATTTGATGTTGAATATGATTTCGGTAGCGCTTCATTACTTTAACTCAAAACTAATAAAATTCGATTGGAGTATTAAGTTAATTAAATGAAAATTTGTCTTTCGGTTCCTTTAAGGGACAAAGTACATTAAACATTTTTTAATGTTGCAGGGATGTTTACTGGTCGTATACTTAATGCCCGTTTTCACAATCAAATATTTCTTGAATAGCATGACAATTCAAGAAATTCGATTCAACAAACATTGAAATGACCACTTGAAAAGTTATCCCACGATTTTTAAACTATTGATGCACAAAATAAATAATGTACCTATTGTACTATTATCTACTAACCTTGCATGACATAAAAATATTTGGTTTAGCCAATACAAAATTTCGTACTATTTCTGTACGTACCATTTAAAAGAAACAATGCTTACATTAATTTTAATATTGTTTAATTTGCTAAGAGAACTCAATATGTTATTTGAATTAAACTCTCAAAAACCCGTTTATCATTTTTGCAATATTTTGATTCGAGAAAATTCCAAACATGTTCGAAACAAAAATCTTTGACGAAATGCGAGACGGAAGTCAAAATTTCCGCAGTTATAACGTCAACATGGCGTCACATGACATTCAAGTAATTGAAATCAGTTAATTTGAAACAAAATTTAAGCAACATTTGACTGTGTGAAAAGGCAAACACAAACTGCGTGTTAAGAAATCCTATAGGTCTACTTCCTTTATAAAGTGAACAGTTAATTTAAAAATGGTAATAACTTATTGTGTGCAAAAAAATAACTTATATTTTAGTGATTATCACGTACACAAATTATACTTTTATTGCTAATAGACAGCTGTTTCACGATTATTCTTGTAAATTTAACGCATTTAGTCTGTCTTCCGTTGTCGCACAACACACAAATATTTTGCTCGGAATTTCGTTCTATTCCAACACTGAGGCAACTATTCAGAATTTTTAAATATTCAAGAGTTCTAGACGTACATGTTCTTAGAACATAAAAAACAGGATTTAACGCAATTCCAAGAATGTAATGTAGTTTTCTGAGAATCTGCGTAAAGGGTGCTAAAATAACAAATACAACGGTGTCACAGGGACGAAAACATGACGGCGCATGTTTTAAAAACATTAATCCATGTTCCTGTGTTTCTGCTGTTTTAACGATAGTTATACGTCAGTCCCAAACTAGAGTAGATACCAAAAATCTGTCTGATAGCCTTGACTTAAACGGATTTTAACATTCCAGCTATTTTTCTCAAGATCGCAAGTACTTAGATTTCAGCTAATTTTATAACTAGCGAAATTTATGTAATGTCATGTTTTTTAATAAAAGCTATCACAGCAAAAACTATTTTTAACAAATCCTACAATCAGATAGCTTAAACAAGTAATTATCGCACACACAGTAGACGCAGAGGCGAATGGTCTTAATAAAATTCTCCTTTTATTTATACTGTCCTCCAGAGTTACAACAGCAAACATAGATATTGATGTACCGGTAGTCATTTAATTAAATAATAATAATAAATAATGCCTTGAAAAATTGTGTGGCTATCGAAAGAATTTTAAACATCTGAAATCTTTGTTTGACACCATTGCAGTTAATACATATATAATTACAGTTAACGAAGTTCTTACTGCATTTAGGCCTGTAACAACAGTAACGCCAAACTATGTTGATTTTGTCTAGTACTATATCATTATGTATTCTATCCTGCAACTAGGGCAAAGTTCCATAAATTTCTTCAAAAGCATAATTATTACACAAAACACATTACATTAAAATAACGACGAATTTTCACTCTTAAGGGCTAGTGTGAAACTATACTAATAATTACGTCTTAGCACAGCATGACCAAGTCGAAGACCGAGGCTTTGTGATTTTATTTTCCCGCTGGAGAAACTACACTTGCAGACTCTCCGAGACGGAAGTGCTTGACTTCCTGGGCGGGAAATTCCTTGAGAGTTGTTTGCACAGCTGTTTATGTAAAATAGCGAGGGTTGAAACTGCAGCAGAGGGAGAAGCGTGGAAGCCACCAGCCGTGCAGGGGATGTTGCTCTCAGCAAGTCGAGGGCCTCTCCAAACATTCGCTGCTACCACCACGGCCCGAGCTGCCCCAGGTTAATTGCAATCAACGACCAAGTGGCCCTGCCTGCCGTGTGATTGAATCGCACGTCATTACCCCGCGGTCCAAGGTAATTAAACCTGAAAATTACCGCGCCGTATGTTAAGGGTTTTTCCAGCATCACTGTGGCAGGGGAGACGAGGGGAAAAATTACTCTCGGGCGATTGGGCGAGGCTCGGGGGAAGAGTGTGTTTCTCACCAATCCTGGCCTAGCGGTGTCGCTGTAGTGTGATTACATCAGGTTTCGTGATGAACTGTCGCTCGAACACGGCAGGGTATTATTTAGTTAGCGACACAGCTGTAAAGTAGTAGCCTACTGTTAGTGATCTTATACCTCGAATGGGGGGTTCGCTATAGCGAGCCGGACGTAACACGAAGGGCGCGATGCAAAATTTATCGTTTTGCTAAGCATCAAATTCTGAAAACAAACATTAAGGACTCTGCCTACCTCAGAGCTCCGGCGGCAGCAAGGATAGGGCGTTACAGGTTAAAGTATATTCCTAAATAACTCAGTCACTCTCAAACCTACATGTATGCCACCATTGACTTTTTTGTTCAGTACGATACGGTCCACACTGCTACAGAATCTTGTAGCAACTTATATCAATACCCTGAAAACTATGAGCAAATAAGTGTTTTCATGCCGATTAAACACTAGTAACCTGGTATTCATAAAATTACTTTCATATTTTCGTTTATGTCGCAGTATTCTCCTCTTATCAATGCAGAAAATGGTTTCCATCCGAAAGCGATATCTCAAAGGGTGACAGAGCTACACGGAATTTAGTTTAACATGTAAAACCCTATCATTGCCCCCGCCGCGCTCCGAGGTAGGCAGAAGCCTTAAATGTAAATAATTCCGCACTACTACGTACTAATTTCTAGTAAGACAGCCACAAATGATTACAGTACATTATTTGTTTTGTTCATTGTAATGAATTTCAAATTAACAATAGCACTCGCAAATGTGAAAATAAGGTCAGAATTACACGTTCATAGTAAAATGTAATTATTTGCTTACATTGACAAATAAATCTCTGACAATATACTTTATTCCAATTTACTACCAACTAACTAGCTTCACCAACATTTGGGCACATTCGGGCCCAGTGATGCGAATAAAATATAAATACTTCCAATTTAAAAATGCGTCGCATCTGACATTTTTGTCGCGCTCACATCACTGAAACCTCGACGCGGATGTGCTGACAAGTTTTCTTATTCTCGATGCGCATTTCACGTCGCGTATGTCGCGCTATGGGAAGTCCACCAATACGCCTAGTTCCCGCCTGTACGGCCATCAGTTGTAAGAGCCAACCTTGCTTGACGGACATGTCGACTGGCAGCAATGTGCCTCACAGTTATGATGAATTTCGTTATTTTTGGTGCACGGCATGCTAACACAAGACACTACTTTTCCTAATTTTAATTAATGTGTTGATACTTACTTCGTTTGGTCAGTCAACATCTCCAATCGGGAGAGCGTCGTTTGCCCTAAAGGCGTTTGCCCTACACTTTAGGGCAAACGCCTTTAGGGAATCTAGTGCCAAAGTTTGAATGTTGAGGCCGGCGTAAACTCACGATTTCTGTCGGTCTAGCTCGTAATTCAATAATAAATAGTTACATAAAAATACATATTACACACAATCGATACATTTTGAATCTAAACAACATTAAAAGAGTCCATAACTCGCTCGTGTCGCAGCCTGCCAAGGCCGAAACGACACAGGTGCTAGTTTCTACAAGCTCTCGAGATTGTTAATGCCAGTGATGGCACTACACAGCACATGCAGATGTGTGACGTCATGTAATCTTGTCATGTACACACCGGTTCGTTACTCCCCATTTCCCCATACGCGAACCTGCTAATTCCAAGAACTAGCAACACGAAACTCTACGTCACTGACGAACCAGCCAATGAAATCGTTGGGTTTCATGTGTGACTAAATATAGAATATGTAGTTGTCAGCGAATATCCGCTGCTCATATCCTCCACTGATAGTAATACGGACCAATGAAATTATGTGTGTCCGAACTATTTCCCACGTATCACTCCTCCTGCCCTAAGGTCATCACCTTTCGTCTTTGACTTTCATCAGTGACCGATCGTTCGTCTTGCGACTACCTTTGAATCTTACTTACAGGTGCATAACTTTGTAATTTAATGATTTGTGAAAATACTATCGGTCATTTAATAAATATTACGCATCTGCCTTACATGCAGGAATTTTATTTGCTTAGAATATTATTTCAATATTTATATATATTGTAAAGGAAATTGTAAATCACTGTTTCGAACTTGCCGGCAAATATTTTTTTAAATCATAATTTTAAATACTTTACTCAATAATGTATTTTAACCCTCAATGTCAACACATCAGTCACATGTTTACGCTAGACCACATGCCACAGTCAGTGAGTGGCGACAGCTGCATGCTACTGTAGGTACGCCGCAGTGTGAGGAGGCACACTTATCCCGCTGCTGTGTTAGCTCAGAATGCGATACGATACATGATTAGAGCGGTGCATGATATGTCCCTGACTGCCTCCTGCACAATGCATTCGCATTGTCTGCAACCGCAAAGTGCACACAGCTGTAACCTCGCCAACCACATGTCTCCAACAATATTCAAGAACATCAAAATACTTAAGGCCATGATCTTTCATTTGTTTCGAACTATTGCGAATAACTCAAATGTTTTTAACGAAATGCTTTGAAAAAATTTGAGACTATATACAGTCATACTACACACAATTTTGCAACAGAGTTTTGTTAAAAGTAATATACCATTTGTTAATAAAAATTAGTTTGCTTCATTTTGTCTTATTTGGACACCAAAACGTGTAACATTTCAGGTGCAAAAATATAAAAATTGGTTTAGTGTAGCGCAAAAGAAAAATTAAGTTTAAAACGATTATATATAAGTGTTAGAACTGTAAGAATTAATTTTGATATATGTATTAATTTGCGTTACAAAAGTATTTTCGAGACCACTGCAAAACTAAAGAGCGTGGCGCTAAAGGGGCCATCTAAGCGAATTGTATTGCATCGTGCTTTCTGAACTGCCACACTTAAAGGGCCAGTCATAATAAGTAAAAAAATGTGCCTTACCTGGAAAAAATTCCTTTAAAAGGAATACTTGACACATGCATAACACTAGTACCTAGTAACAACATATAAAAAATCAACACTTCTAGGTGCTGTGCTATGGCCGCCATATTGGAAAATGTTGACTGATGTTAATTTTTTTGGCTATATTTCGAAAACCGTTACAAATATTAAAAAAAGTTTAAGTAAAAATTTAGGTACGTTTCAAAACACAAACTTTACCATCGAGTAATACTTTTTGTATCTGAATTGGTTCATGAGTTATTCGCAAGATAAATTTATTTAGATTAATTTTTATTTAACTTTTTAAACATAAAACGGCAATACATAATTGAATTGCTAGTTATTTCTGTAAATATTATATAGTAATACTTGAAACATGATTTAGATTTAATTTTGGTTTCTATTCTGTATTAAGATATGTATTTTTGGTCGCTAATTTAACAATCAATATTCAAAACAAACAATATTTATCAGGCGGGATTTCATTTCTGAACATAATGAACACGTCATCATGTGAGCCCCAATTTAGTTAACCCCTAACGCAAAAGGTACAGCGTAAACACAGGCAATGCATTTTTATATATCCTATCCAAATTCAAAGTCACAAGAGATGTAAGAAAAGTGTGAATTTTAATATTTACTAGCATTTAAAAGTAAAATGATAGAATTTACAATAAAAATACTTTATGTTTCAAATACTATAAAGATTTACCTTTTTTTATCAACCAACTCAGCAAGTATAGTTGTCTTCAATGTCCACATCAAGTGAATTCTACCATGTTAGGGCTTCATATTTAGCACACATTGCTGAGCAAAGGAGACATGCTTGTTTACGCTCGCATGAACCACGACTAGTTTTGCATTTATATGAAATAAAATTCAGCAGCCTATCTGGAGTTGGCGGTAGAGATATCAGTTTAGGTTGTAGTAAACTACCAAAAAGGCTCCATCCCCTTTCACAACGGTCCAGATCGTTTCCCAACCACTTCTGTAATTGGTAATAAACTCTGAAGCTGTGTTGAGCTTCAGCTGCCGACGTAGAAGGAAGTGTGGCTAACTCAGAATTACCCTGCAGCTGCTGTTTCGCTGTTAGTTGATTATACATGTAAAATCTGTGTTCATCCAATGTTTGGTTCCTTGATTTGCCATACGATACAATAATAAATTCCTCCCCTGCCGTACTTATTACTTCTCTTGTTGACGTATTTTCGTTGTAAATCATTACTGTGTATCTCAACCCTTCATTCTTCTTCATCAATAATTTGAGAAACTTAATTTTCCATTTCCTGAAAACAACGGAGGTTGTGTCACAGCCAGATATTGAATGAGAAAATAAAAGCACATCTGTAACATCATGATGAAGCTCTTGTTGCTTAGAGATATCGAAAACACTTTCTCCTTTATTACCAGCTAATGGCCGAAAAAATATGTTTTCGGCTGTGGACAGAGACGTCAATAACACCAAAAGGTCAGTATCCTGTCCAACAACTACTACTTGTTCGGTATCAGCGGCATGCTGGAGAGTCACTTTGGTGATTAGAACATTAGCGTCATCCATTACTTGATGTATCTCAAATCCTGCCTTTGTGAATTCGTGTGTAACTACTGTGATGAATTTTTTTTTATTTCTAATATTACAGAGAAAGTCACATTGGGCATAAGTAACATAAGTATGTTCGCATAAACTTCTATGACATCATCGTACGTGCCTGGCCTAGGCCACACAACACAGTTAAGCAGGTAGCCTCCATCCACAACAGATGTACAATTCTGAGGGAAAGTGATATTTTCCTTCTCTGGTTGAATAGCTGGAACAAGGGAAGATTTCGTTCCTTTCGGCACGTGAGATTCAGTGAACAAAGTAGGGGGTATTGGAGCCAATCCAAATCTAAAATATTCTTTAAGGTCTTCTGGAGTACTGTTTAAGCAGATGATCCTGTTTAATAACTATTGCACATTGACGGGAACTACATACCCTCTAATGTTAACAGATGACATAGCTCCTAGTGGTATTACTGTTGCTTTTCTTGGAATAACTACAACAAAAAAAGGTTTTTCCCCTCAATGCATCCATGTATTCCTTTCTCTTTTCAATGGCAAGATCACACGACACCATCCTGTCTCCAACGACACCAGAAAATATACTGACTAAGACTCCACTATGTTTAGTTGTTTTGTGTTTGCAGGGTTATCATTAAGTTTTGAGGGCATGCATGTTTCACTAGAGAGAAATAATGTTATTTATAGTTATAGACCTTAGGTAATCAATTCATAGCAGCAACCACATATGTTGGCTATATAATGACGAAGGCCTTAACTCATAGACATAGAATATATCTGTTTTGTTTGTTTAATTCTGTAGCAGTGCCACAAATACCCACAAATGGTTGCCTCTACAGAGTGTGTAATATTTGTTCATACAAACACATCTTAGACAAAATACTAAACTTGTTACATGTTGCGGTAGCTATGCAATTGTGCTTTAGTTTTTCGTATTTTTTCAGCGTCCTTCAATCTGTGAGAAAACGTGTTATTATTTGCAGTTTAAATATGCCGGAAATTGCTTTTCGTCAACCCGCTGTTCGTGCACGTTCCATCACATTTTAGAGCCTGATGTCAGTTATCGTATACCACACTCATCAAGCTGCCTTCAGTTCTGAAGTGTATATTCGTGCTACTGCGACACATGCAAGAAATTCCCCATATCCTTCGAGTATTATCTCTTTATGCTGCAGTTTGAGGCTTAGTGCTTATTACTTAATTTACAATATCTTTAAAAGCTTAAATCCACAAACAAAGTATAAATATTTTAAGCGTTGTTTAAAGCCATGCTAGATGTTGTTAAAATTGTGTACGAATATATTATTTACAAATAATTTTCTGGAAATAAATATTATTTGCCATTTAGTGTCTTTTGAAATAACCAGTCTCTTGCTTAGAGTATTTGATTCGCTAGGATGCTTACACAATTCAATGCAGTGTCAGTTTACTCAATACTATCATGGGTAACAGAAAAATATTTCTACCACTAAAAGAATTTAATTATTAAAATAGATCGCATGCTTTCGCGGCCGTTATCTGCATTTTATTGGCTTCTCAGTGCGAGCCGCGTCAGGAGATTGCCTTGTCTTTTTTCGGCAGTCATTGTAGCTGCAATCATCAGGTAGTCGGAGTCTGAAAACAACTGGTAGATGCAGGGGTTGCAGGTCCTTCTATACCCTGGTGTCTAGGTGGCTGGTTCCTGTAGACTGGGCTTTGTTGGTTGGAAACCTAAAGACCAGGTATAAGACATGTAGGTAAAATTGTTGGATACTGTATGTTTTTAAAAATAGTTGATGTTTTGTTAAGGAAAGGTTGACATGTTTGTAAGATATGCAACGCATTCATTTTAACAGGTGTCTTCTTCGTTCTCCTCGCGTCGAGCTGCCACAGCGTATTTTGCTGCAGGTCGTGAGATGGTAGCCACCGCCACTGTTTAATGTCTTTGAATGTTTCATGCAACTGTTTAACTTCAATGTTTTTGGTAGTTATGAATTATTTTGTGTTGCTAATATTTAAATGTTTAGGCACATTTATTAGTACACATGTGAATGTTTACAACAGTCAATTCTATAAGCTGCTAATATTTTTTACCTTTGTTAGGCATACAAGTTCATACATGGAATAATGTTCAGGTGTATATAACACATATATACGATATAGCGCTTCAAGAAAGTAGTAACAGAAACACATTTTTTTTTTTTTTAAATTCTGACCAGAACTTTAAAGAAAATCTCAAAATTATAAATTTTTGCACAGGGTTGTAAAAATTTAATTTTTTGCTTTATATATGACACATGGGATGCTTAAAATACTAGCTCTAAACCCGTCAGTTAAATTTAAGGTTTAGGTGATTTGAATTCATTTTAGCGGGTTGTTGGGATCATAAATTATTTTTCATCTTTACTAGGTCTGTTGATACTCGAACATCAAAATCGTAGTGACCTCGTCAGACCTATTTGAGGTGTTGTTAGTAGAATTTTATTTTAGGGTTCTTTCATGCGAGTTATAATTTGGGTACTCAAAATACTCGTAGGTTACTCTTGAGGCATTTTATCTTTATCTTTATTTGCATTAGGGTTGTGGAAACTTCTTTATGGTCTGAATGTTACTACACTGACAAACATACCCATGCATGCTGGGCTATACAGAAGAGTTGATCTATATCATCACTGTCGCCGGCAACAGTGTACATTCTATTTACTAGCTTCGCACAAACCTCTTCTGCTAAGTTGGTGGTGATAAAGCTTCCCGTTCTTAAATGTGGATTTTGTAACATATGGTTTACTGATCGCAGTAATGATCTATAAAACGAACGTACCTGCTCTCTGAACACATTTCGTGACGTACAGCATATTTATAGAGCCGCGATTTTATGGTGAAAATATTTTTGCAACATTTGGTTTCGATGCGTCATGTGCACGCCTGCAGCTCTGCTACATCGTCTGTGGTTGGGTGATTTTACTCTCACTTGCCTTGGCAAATTATAGACGTACATACTCACAATAATCTTACTCTGATTGGTGCAGTAAAATGAGAAACGTGTCTGAACAAAGACACGATGCCAATAACCGTGAAACAGAACTGCTGATGCGCACGTGAGTCACTGAAACAAAGTGGGGCAAAAATATTTTCGCGACAAAATCGTGGCCCTACATATTTAGAATATGCGAATGATGTGTGACATTTGTTACCTGCAAGGACGATCTGGCTGAGCAAATGAAATCATGCACTGGGCGAAATAAGCAGTCGGCGACATTTCGTTGCAAATAGTGCAATGGGACACTTGCCCTAAACCGTAACGCGGATGTGTCACCAATGTAAATGCTGGGTGAGTCCGGACTACAAGCATTTTCACTACGACAAATGCAATCGGCAGACGACTTGCGTGTTCATGCAGCCAAGTGTACCTACCCAACTCCACCGCTTGCCAAACGTTAGCGTGTAAGGCCTTCTACAGCTGCATTCCTAATAGGACATTTCAGCACCTGAAACAAGCACCTTGACAAACAATCGTCCAATAATAGTTGCCGGGGCAGAAGTCTCCAGTGTTGCTGGATTTTTGTCTAATTAGAAAGCGCTTTCCGAAAAAAATCTGAACACACTTGTTACAGTGAACAATACATCCACATGTAAATACATTAGCACTTACTTAAATGACAGGAAGCAAGATCTAAGTAGCCAAATTTTGGAAGAAATGTAATCTAATGGTACCATTAAATACAATATCGTGTTGGAATTATATTACGGGAAACCTGAGCTGCATGAAATGAAAGCGAATTTAGTGCATTCAAAATAAAGTTGTACCTATTTATAATATGTATGAGGCAGAGCAGGCTGTCACATATAGCATCAATAAAATTTGTCCGGAAGAAGAGGAATATACAACCAATGGTTCAGGGTAGACACACTCATCAATTATAGAGTGATTAAAGAAACTTGAACCTCCTTGACCTTCAAGCTACGTCGAACTACCTTCGTTAATTAAAAGTAGAAAAGCTGTAATATATACACTGTAGGGCTGATCACCAATGTTTACAGTTTGCGGAAAGTGTTATCGCACAGCAAATAGACAGGCGATACCACGAACTCGAGAGCAAATTCAACTGTGGAGGCTTGGACTTTCCAGCACCTTTACCTCAAATCGGTGTATTTGGGAAGCAAACCCTGACTTATCTTTAAATGACCATATCCTGGATGACGACATGAAGAATATTCATAAATGTGTCACTAATGAAGATAAGCCCACACATAATGACCTCCATTTATTTACAAACGAGATAAACTCTCACTTCACATGTATTAAACCATTTTCACGTCTTTTCCGTCCTCAGCTTACATTGCATGGGCACAATATTTATATATGAAGACAACATAAAGAAAAGGTAGAATGTCACTGTTTTGTTAAGAATGAGTTAGAGGCACTAATGGGCAGTGAACACTGTGAATGATATACTGCACTGTTCGAATAGAAGGAAAAAGTCAATATTCACTATTAAAATCATCTCTAAATATTTACTGTACAGGAACAAAAGGTGGAATGTCATAGTACAGCAAGATAAGGAGTAATGGCAAATAGCCTCGCTATTTCATTGTAAAATGGGGGCTGCCGTACCTATAGACTTGTTTTGGAAAGTGTTGAAGCCAGATTTAATTGCCAACGTTATATCAAAATATACAACGCATCGAATTACAATCTGATATTTTGCTGCATAGGTAAAATATGATGGTTAATTTATTATAATCGCTTTCAATAATGAAATCATTCGTATTTTTGTTATTTAAATTTATTCAGAATGCATGTTATACAGTACTTTAAACTGATACCCATAAATTGACTAGTGCATCACAATATGGCGATAAAAATGGCTTCAGTCACTTCACAACAAGACTTCTCCTCATGTATTTTGGAACTATCATCCGATGTTTTATTGGGTATTGTGTTACTGAGCATTAAGTTGATTGAAGTATTCTGTGGTACTCCGTTTGTTGTTTGTGAATAAGTAGTTATTAAATTACATTATTTTGTTTAACAGAATATAATGGAAAAATAAAAATAAAATCGAAAGTAGAGCGAGTTAGGGCGTGTAGTAGTTGTGATGAAGAAAATAAAGTTAATTTCACACGGAACCGGATAAGATTGCGACTGAAAATGACTTACGTGTTTTAAAACCATAACTGAAAATGAGCGTTCATGTCTCCTTAAAGAATTAAAAAAGATTACTTAGAAAGATGAGAAGATTCTTATTTGTGTAGACTAATATAAGTGAAGCTTATCGCTCAGAGGAAATCGCGTAAGTCGAAAGAAAAAGATGCTGTGTTTCACGACAGTTAACATTCTTATAGGTTAGAGTGA
Organism: Medauroidea extradentata; assembly: GCA_003012365.1. Lineage (NCBI taxonomy): Eukaryota > Metazoa > Arthropoda > Insecta > Phasmatodea > Phasmatidae > Medauroidea > Medauroidea extradentata. The sequence continues at coordinate 40,748 of PNEQ01047054.1, read as the reverse complement.
TTAGTGACAATGGTTCCATAGAAGTACTTGCATGTTACAAGGCTAATCAGCATTGCATGGCATGTCATAGAAACGGATTGCTACACTTCGGAAATGTCTTAAGGAACTGGTAAATCTCCCAAGGATAAGCGAAGGTACCATGGAAAATGTCATAAAGCACTTCCAAAACGAACCAAACATACAGTTACTACACACATAGCATCATTCAAAGGAAGAAAACGGCACATTCAATTTTTTAGAAGACTTCAAAATTACATTTACTTGAAGATCTATGTATCAAGAAAATGTACCACTCGTATATGGGAGGATGCAGCCACAAGGTATCGTAGGAATAGAAGACATCCATATTCAAAGGCCAAATTCAATATTTCATTTTGTTATCCACGATCTCATACATGCAGTGCATGTGGTGAATAACTAGGGAATATTCAAACACTAGAGAGAGAATTAGTAAAACTACCAGCTACTTCAGAAGAAAGAACAAATAAGAAGAGAAAAATAAATCAGCAAAAGATTGGCAATGAATTGTAGAAGAGAAAAGTGCATGTGATCTGCTCCAGGAAAACAGCATCCAAAGAAAGAGCAACAAAATCCAAGACTATACCAAATATTCCCTATGACTTTTAGGAGAATCTTCCTATTCGAAACATTGCCGACAGTTGTGCAACATTTTATTATTCTTTTTTAATAATTGTAATGCATTTAAAAATACTGTGTTACAACACTAATGCATACACACCAAGAAAACTGAATTTGTATTTGTTATTTGAAACTACGCGTATGCCTGAAAATGTTTTGAACTTTAAAATTACTCTCGTGAACATTTTACTTTTTATGACACTCCCTCTTTTCTTTCTGCTGTCGTCATATGCAAATTGAGTTTTATACTGAAAGTGGCAAAATCGCCCTTACAGGCTTTGAGGACTTGTAGCGGAGACCAAGACGAATAAGATTAGCATAGGAACTCGTGTCAGTAAACGTACAATTTTACTGCTACATACAAAATCACCACGCACGCTGTTTACGGCACTACTCACTAGGATAGTCTTGGCTACGGTAGTCCATACGTGATTCCCAGATCACCTGATGTACCATTCAACTACAAGTATACATGCTAGTCAGTTGAGTTTGTGATCCGCCCAGGGATGTTTGTAACTGCTGTAGTGCTTGCCATCGTAGTACATACTACAGCACAGTAGTCATCCTCCACTACAGTGCACAATTGAAGGTGTAGGTACTTCATTGGTACTGTATTGCTGCTATCCATGGAATACACATTTGCGGAATACGCGGACATGATGTTATTGTACGGCGAAGCTCGGTGCAATGGCCGGGCTGCTCGTCAGCTGTATGCGGAGCATTATCCACACCGCTGTACACCTTCGCACTGACTGTTTGCTATTGTGTACCAGCGGGAAACTAAAACGGGTACATTCACCCCCAGCAGGGTCAACTGTGCTGCTCCACGGCGGTGCTGTACCCCTGAGTTTGATGGGGATGTACTCCACTTCGTGGAAGAGGATGCGACGCCGAACAACAGACAAATAGCAGGTAGACTTTCAGATTTCATGTACACTCAACACCCTGCACGTTTAATAACAATCAATGTCTACACATTTAATAATGTTCGGTGTGTAGGTAGGCTGAATGTGGATCACATAGCTGTCTGGCATGTTCTACATGAGCAGCAGCTACACCCATACCACCCCCAGAAGTACAGGTAATGCAGCCAGAGGATTTAGAACCACGAGCGATCTTCTGCAGATGGTTGTTACACCATGGCGTGGATAAACTCAACTGTCCACGACGGATCCTATTCACTGATGAAGCCCACTTTACCAGGGAAGGAGTTCACAGTACTCACAACAGTCATGTGTGGGCTGATGCAAACCCACATGCTGCGCGCCCCCACTGGTTTCAACACCGATAGAGTCCCAATATTTGAGCAGAGTTTCTTGATGGGCATGTAATTGAGACGTACCTACTTCCATAAATGCTCACGGGTGACGTGTACTTACGGTTCCTTGAAGGTGTATTCCAAGGTCTCTTGGAGAATGTACCACTGCATGTGTTTCAAAACATGTGGTTTCAACACGATGGCGCACCAGCTCATTTTCCACTTGCGGTCCGACGCCATCTGGACCAACGATTTCGACTAATGTGGATGGGTCGTGGTGGCCCGATTACTTGGCCTCCACATTCTCCCGACTTGACCCTGCTAGACTACTACCTGTGGGGTAATGTGAAAAGCATGATTTATGAGACCCCTATGGAATCCGTGGAAGATCTACTAGCACTTGCGGTTGCTGCAGCACATGTTGGAGGACCATAAATAGGTGATCGAGTATAACACAACGTAATACGGAGGTACTGCATCTGTGTTGAAGTCGGTGGTCGTCACATCGAGTCCCTTTTGTAACTGGTTCCAGACGACAGGCAGCAGGAGTCGGGGAGAGGAATGTGTGTTGTAGTATTTCGCATGGTGCGGAAAAACAGTACGTTTCCAGACACGAGTTCCTAGCTAATAGTATTCGTTTTGGTCTCCACTACAAGTCCTCAAAGCCAGTAAGGGCAATTTTGCCACATCTTGTATCCTTTGTGAACCACATTGGTGTTACAGGGAACGTGCTTTGCTAGAGCATACACAACACTATTATGTTTTTATGCCCCACAACATGTTGCGATGACCAAGGTTGAGAATGGTAAGCTGTCTACTTTAATGTTCAAATATTGTCAGAATATGGGACAAGGCACCAATTCTGGCAAAATGCGACTTTGAAACCATATTGAAGCAATATATACATGTGAACCTAACACGAGAAATCCCTACACACATGAATATCTGAAAGACGAACCATGCAGCTATCGCATTTGTGCTTGTGTCTATAATGACATGCCTGCGACATTGACCAAATATCTACCAAAAAACCACATCTGTACTGGAGATAGCATGTTGAGACGGAAGTTGTGAGTAAAATTGTCGATATTGGTAAAGAGGTAAAGTCACTATACGTAACATCTTTGCCAATGAATGATCTGAAATCAGATAAAGAATCGTGTTTTACTCAACCATCTGCTTGCTGTTACAGTACAACTACCTTCGAGCCCAACAACAGAAAAGTTCGAAATCATAACCACTTTACGAGCAAACACATTGGAGAAGCCTGCAACACCTATAATATGCTATAGCACCATCCGAAGATGTTGCCTTCTTGGACGAAGCAAGAAGAAACACAACTACTATCGCAGGAGAAAGTTTATACCAGGCGTACAGACTCAAACATTTCGGACGAAGATTATTTACATGCCCAGGCTCTCTGGCAGAAAATTGAATATAAAACACTCGGTGACTACTCAGATATCAACCTCAAATTCGATGTGCTCATCTTCAGCGATGCATATTTGACTATTTCAGAGAGATGTGCTTAAACATGTTTACGATAGACTTGTTCTTTGATGCAGCGATCCAAGGTGGAGTGGCTAAATAGACTAAAAGGCTATGCATAGCGAACAACAAGTACCAGTCTGAGACATTCAGGCCATCACAGCCATCAGCATATCTGCAATATCTCGATGCCAACGAACTACATGTGAGAGCAATGTATCTTCCTCTTCTAAAGAGCAATTTACAGTGGTTCAACACTGACATAGACATGACGGTGGTGGTCGATGATGTAGAAACCGGATGCATTTTAGAAGTAGAAGTAGAATATCTGGTCTCTCTGCATTAAGATCGTTGGGATTTGTTTTTTTACCTGTTAATGAGTGTCGTCCAGATTCAAAAGAGAGGAAACGTCTAATGGCGTTGGAAACCAGGACTCGCTATGTCATACACTACATAAACTTGAAGCATGCTATGAGGTATGGACTGGTTCTGAAAAAGGTGCAGCTTGTCATGAAGTTCAAACACACTCTGTCGTTGAAGCCCTACATTGACTTGAACATAGGGAAACACTGAGATACCAGCAATGACTTTGAACATGATTTCTACAAGATTTTAAATAATTCAACATTTGGAAAGCTGATGGAAAATAAGCAAAGAAGGCAGCAGATGGAACTGATATGCGATGATCATCACATTAAGGGCGCAGCTACCGCAATTTTCATCATCATTATTTTATTTTGTATTTGTACCAGATATTTTTTGTCTTGTTTTAGACACAAAATGTGACTAAATTTGGCTCTTATGAATTTTTTTAATCTCTCATAGCTTTCTGGTAATGGCTTGTTAAAGTCATATTTTGCATGTTTCCGTTTTAACGACTACACTAAAACCAACTGATATACCAATCTCAAAAAAATCACAGTGTATTAAGACATTGCAGGCTACGATGACATGCTCATAAAATTGAAGAATAAACATTATTTGTATTTTTAAAAAATTGAACTTTTTAGATTTTTATTTTCAGTTTCAGCAATTTTTTAAAATTCAAATAATTTTTATTCTTAAATTTCATGAGCGTGTCATTGTAGACTGCAATGTCTTTATCCACTGTGATTTTTATAAGTTTGGTATATCAGTTGGTTTTAGTGTAGTCGTTAAAACGGAAACATGCAAAAATATGACTTTAACAAGCCATTACGCGAAAACTATGAGAGATAAAAAAAATTTCACAAGAGCCAAATTTAGTCACATTTTGTGTCTAAAATAAAATAAAAGTTTCTGGTACAAATAAAAAATAAAAAAATGGTGATGAAAATTGCGGTAGACCACGCCCGTAAATTACAACAAAATTAATCATTTAAAACAGGACTAAATATACAAAGACTCTAGTGTTGGTGAAAATGAATAAAGAAAACATAATTTTTGACAATGCAATATGATGGTTTTGCAGTACCGGTCTTATCGAAAAACTATACTGCATAAATTCAATTTTAAATAATGAAGAGAAAATATGACAAAAGCAAACTTAATCTTAAATATAAAATACATATTCTATCATCTATGTGGTAATAACTTCTGTTTTCTTCAAGCTTGACTGAATATACTTTATTTATATGCCGTTTTGATACCAGCTGCTACCCTGCACATCACACTTGGTTTTCATTTATAAAAAAAAAGTAGTAGGTAAATTTAGGGATGAGTGCAACGGTTTGGTGATGAGCGACTTCGTCAACCTAAAAAATTAGATGTATTCATGTAAATGTGAAGGCGAAGTTAAAAAATGAGGAAAGGACACACGAAAGTGTTTTGTCAAGAATAAAATTACATTTGAATACGGCTTGATCGTCCTAGTGTTCTCCATCTAAAGCAGAGTGTGTGGCGTAAGATCACGTTACCACATATTTAATTATGAGTGTTCCAATAAATTATCGTTAACTTGGATGGACAACAGGCATATTATCCTAAAAAAGAAGCAAACACATTTCCCTATTATTACAATGCGCCATACACCTTGTTCGTAGTAGCTGATCACTTTTTTTTTTAATGTCTTCTGCATTGTCTTCAATATTTTTTGTGTATATATTATTTCGTCTTGTGTTTTGTACGTATCTAATCTTGCATTTATTTCATGTACATAATCATCTGTTGTACTTTTCCCTCTCAAATGTTTAAAATGTATTTTTCAGCTACATTATCAAACTTCTTATATTGAAGTAGCTCCTGCTGCTCCCTATGTGGAAAATAAGGGGGGGCTCGCAGGGCCGACGAGGCAATGGTACTTTCTTAAAAGCGATTCATTATGCAAATGTCGCAAAGGCAGGGTGAAAATCGTGGTAGTGTACCTCACTTCCATATTTGTAGATGCTTTATGTATTGAATTTTAAAAATTAATTATGTAAAAAATGCTATACTGAGTTTAATTTCCATGTTTTAGCTACCTCTCCCCGTCTATTTATGTGTTAAAATAATACTTTGTTATACCCAAAACTATAGGTTACCACTTTACACTTTAACTATATACTGATAGTGAATCCAGTATTTGGTGAGTCTCTTCGTGAATAATATTCAGGTGAATATTATTCTGAAGAATATCATTATGTTTGTTAAACATCATGGCAACATCACAGCATTGCTCTTGCCAGGCTAGTGGAAGATGGGCCGGCATTGTTGAGTACACGAATTACGACTCCCTTGTGTGAGTTTAACGTGGCGACAAAGTACCTTTTGCATACTTTGGTCACTCTGTTTTCTGAGACAATCGGCCGAGGGGTTTTAATGTCTATTCGCTACTATTGAAATATGTAACATATTGTGTGGCTTTACCTCGTGTTTGACTTCGAGTGGCAGAGTTGCTGTTTCTATTCATTTGGTGTGTATGCACTAGTATAAAGTACAGGGCGTCTGTGATTGTGCTGCACAAATAATGACTATATGTTCTGCCGCGTTTTGAAGTGTATTGCAGTGTTAATTATGCACATTTGCGTTATGAAACAGTATGAATCTTTTGGGCGGCGTAGCTAAACAATTAACTTACTTGTGTCGATGTGTGGGAGAGAAGCTATGCGAGTTGGGGACTGGAACTGTGGTCACAATATTTATTTAGGTCGTTGAGGCCTAAGTTGTTATTTCCTGTGTGCTGCATTTTGTACATTGAAGATTGTCGACGCCCTGTTGATGCCCGATCAAGAGAAGCATTGGACAGCGTAATGTAATGGATTTTCCCGTACGTAAAATGGAGTTGTGTGTGAGATATGCTGGACTGCCAGGTATGTGTTGTGAACAACTTTTAGTACCACAGGAGTTGTCATAAGATTGGTGTGCATTACTGCATAAACTGACGGACTTGTATATATTAGTTTTCTGATTGACTAATTTTACCTTGCTTTATCAGGGCAGTGGTATTGATTGGAGGTACTGTGAACCCATTATAATGTTTTAAGTTGTCTGTTTTCATAATTCTTTGCTTTGAAGAATCGTGGTTTTAAAATTCATTTTGTCGGTCTATTAATACATGGTGCTATTACCACCGTGTTTAACAACTTACTTTGAGGTGATCCATGTAACTGTCATGGATACTGATTTAAAGTATGTCTAAAGTCTAATGTGATTAGAATAGTAATGTTTACAATTGGAAATTGCAAGTGTATCTTTGTGATTTTCCTTTAGTAATCGTTGGTACATAATATAAATTTTGAATTATATAGAGTAGTGTGATTTTTTTACTTTGTTAAGTTGAATTGTGCATTTTCTGGCAGTTATTGCCTAACTATTTCTATTTTCTTACACTTCAGTTCGCCCCTTAATTTTACCAACCTTCTATTGCGCCCTTTTTGTCAATAATTTGGTAATGGAACATCACAAATAAATCTTCATCGCTCTGCTGTTTTGAAGATATCTACGCGTGATGTACTGAGAGAATTGAGTGTTTTTTTTGTATTTTTGAATAAGTAAAATTTATACAAAAAAATTATTTGCACTTTTTTAAAGTAGGGATCGCTTGTGTATTCTTATTCCACTTGTGTAAGTAATAAGTAAGGGTAAATTCGAGAACACTCAGAGCTGTATGGTAATTTTGGATACACAAACTGCGTGCTGTAGTCAGAATAAACACAAATTGTGTTCAGCAGTTAATGTGTGGGTACCATCCACACATTGCCATTTAGATTGATTTAATTATTTTTGATGGTAAATTGCATTTATGTAACTTTCATATTGCATATTGTGTTTTGATACTTATTGCGTGTAAGCAGCATACATTTTTTTAACATGGATGCAACGAACTGGATACATAAGATTGACATAAAGGTCGAATATATTTCCAGTAAACTATGTATGGGGTTTGATGGGCCTTATAAGATACTGTCTTTTTCTATTTCTGTAAGTATTAATCTTGGTATGCTTAGTGGAAATATGCTGGTGAAGATGGCACACATTACAGTCTTGAAGCTTTACATACTTCTTTGAGATGTTCGCTGTTAGTGCAGATGACATTAATGAGGGTTAGCAGTATTTCTGCTGTCTTTAGTCTAGTCTTAAAGCCCCTTGTTGAGAGTTATTTGGGTTGCTTCCTTTTGGAGATAATTCCTTAAGGGGCGGGTTTTTGGTTAATTTTTTGGGAGTTTCTTTTTGTCGTTTGTAGTTAGTTTTTTGTGTTTGGCTTTGTCCTTTTTATACTTCATCGAAGAAATCAGGCAATGGTGGAAGGTTTTATAAGCTTATGTTTTTTGGGGCTCCTAGTAGAGTTTTAGGGCGGGAGGATGTGAGACCCACAAGGTCTGTAGCGTCACATTTTGTAATATGAGTTTTCAGAAGTTTGTGAGCAGCATGATTGTTGTGTTTTATGTGGAGTGTTCTTGAAACCATGTATGCAGAGAGTTGTATGCGTGCACATGCCTGGTTATGCGCCGATATCTGCGGGCTGGTATTAGTTTGTGCGCCCAGCAGAGAGAGAGAGGGAGAGTGCTAGAGGTAGATGCGTGGGTAGTTTGTGCGAAAGAGGAGCGAGTCGTTGGGCAGTAATGAGTTGGAGAGCGTGATGTGAGAAGCGGATTGTTTTGTCCATTGAGACGGAGCGAGCTGGGGCAGCACGGCTCTTGCCAGCCTAGTGGAAGATAGGTAGGAATCGTTGAGTATGCGAATTACAACTGCCTTGTGCGAGTTTAACATGATGGTTAAGTGCCTTGTGAATACATTGGTCACTCTGTTTTCTGAGACAATCGGCCGAGGGGTTTTAAAGTATTTTTGCTATTATTGAAATATGTATCGCATTGTGGCTTTACCTCGTGTTTGACTGTGAGTGGCAGCGCTACTCTTTCTTTTCATTTGGCTTGTACGCACTAGCGTAAAGTATGTGGCATCTTAAGTATGTACAGCACAAATTATGACTATATATTCTGCCACATTTTGAAATGTATTGCAGTGTTAAATATGCACATTTGCAATATGAAACACTAGGGACCTTTTGGGCAGGGTAACTGCACAATTACCTTGCTTGTGCCGATGTGCAGGGGAGAAGCTATGGCGAGTTGGGGACTGCAGTAGTGGTCTCATTATTTATTTAAGATGTTGAGGCCTAAGTTGTAATTTCCCATGTTCTACATTTTTGTACATTGAAGATTATCGACAGCCTGTTGATGCCCAATCAAGCATGGCATTAGACGATGTGACATAATGGATTTCCCAGTATGTAAGCTACTGTTGTGTGTAAGCTATGCTGGACGGCCAAGTATGTGCTGTGAGTTACTTTTAGCAGTACAGGAGTCGTCATAGGATTGGTATCCATTACTGCATAAACTGATGGACCTTTATACGTTCGTTTTCTGATTGCCTAGTACTTATCTTGCTGTTTCAGGGCAGTATTATTGATTGGACGCAACTGTGAACCTATTATAAAGTTTTAAGTTGTCTGCTTTAATTATTCTTTGCTTTAAAGCAGTGTGGTTTTAATGTGCCTTGTGTTGCTCTAATAATACGTAGTAATGTTTAATCAAGTTAAATTGAGGCAATCCGTGTAACTGTCGTGGATACTGGTGTATGTCTTAGAGCCTAATGTGGATAGACGGGTAAAATTTACAATTGGAAATTGCAAGTGTGTCTTTGTGCTTTCCATTGTTATTATTGGTATATAATGTATACTGAGATTACTAAACAGAAGTGTGGTTTCTTTCTTCCCTGTTAAGATAAATTGCGCATTTTCAGGCAATTATTGCTTACATATTTTTCTTTTCTTTCACTTCAGTTTGCCCCCTAATTTTACGAACTATCTGTTGCGCCCCTTATTCATTAATGTGACAACAGGTCATAGCAGTATCCTGGAACATAGTATCGCAGATACTGTCCTGAATTATATTCTGGAAGTAATCCTGAAATAAATAAGAAGTTAAGCCATACGCGAATATGTGAATATGTTTTATTTTGAAACAAGGTTAAGAAGAAAAGGGTACTTGGTTAGCTGAACAGTGGCACTGACAACCACTTCATCAGAGATCTAAATATAAATGAAAGTGTGGCAAATAATATACTAGGCCCCTAACAAATTATACAAATTTGCAATAATTTAAAAATCTATGATTGAGTGCGGTTGGAAGGGGTATGTGCTAAGGTCCATACCCGATCGCTGACATACAAGAGCTTGTGGAAACTTCCATCAGTGATGATTGGGAAGTTGGCGAAGGAAAGGCAAGGTCATGTGTCGATGGTGGAGGGAGGGGAGTGGACTTACATAGAACAGGTTTTGACACGAATGCCAATGAGTCAGAAGTGGGAGGATATTTATGGCAGGTAAGTCCATGTACTAACGATGGGATTGCGGGAGGGGAGGGGGGTTTAGCTCGGACAGGTTCTGACGCTGTTAGACATGGAGTGTAAAAAGGGTGAGTACTAAAGTTAATGTCAGTTCAAGGTCATGTGCTGATAATGGTATGTAGAGTGAGAAGGGAGGTTTTTTTTTTTTAGCTCGAACAGATTCCGACACTGTCAGATATTGAGGGTGAAAAGGTTAAGGGGTGAAGTTCATGTCAGTTCAAGGTCATGTGTTGATAGTTGTGTGTGGAGAGGGGAGGGGACCTGGTCCAGGTTTTGACACGAATGTCAGTTAGGGTTTATGAGTGGAAATGGAACAGTGGTATGGAAGAGGCAATGTAAAACTGCATTAGCACGCAAAACCAAAATTAGTTCCTTGCTTCGTGGGATAGCGGTTCGGTGCTTTCCAACATGTCTGAGGGCCGAAAAAATGTGCATGTAAGTATCAAAAATGTTTAATGACGTTGATTGATGAAATTATGATAAATCGATTGAGTATATTTTTGCGTGTTGTAGGATTGTTCATGTTATAATTAAAATAACAAATTTAGTAATTATTGATTGAACAGGGTGATACATTTATAATTATTAAAAAAAAAAGAGATTGATAGATTGAATTGAACGGTATATGATACAGTTTGGAGTGCATGAAAATTATGCAATTAAATAAAATGAAGTTTTGTATATTAATGATATTGATTAAATTTATGTCAAAGTAATGTTTTTAATTATAAAATTTGTAAGGGCGATATCTACACATAGGCTGCATGGTATGTAATCCTTACATACAGTGCAACAATGGAATTAAATAATCTATTAATCTCGCCCCTGGCCTCGAAAACCAATATGACTGCCAAATTGCCAAGTGTGACCTAGATGCCAATACAAAGACGGCAAGTCCGGTGTTGAACAATATGGCGAAACATAGAAATACTTTTTAATATGTAACTATTTTGAAATTTTTGAAGTTTCTTGAATATTTTGAAATCTAATACCTCGACGTCAAGTTAAATTCCAAAATGGCGGCAAGGTATCGGGTTGCACTGCACTTGACGTTTTTGTATCGATTAAACCTCTTTATTCCAGTGCAGAACTATACGACCGTGTTTGTAAAATTCGACATTGTTAAATCGTACTATAATTAATATGTAAGGTACAATGCAATGTAATGATTAGGTTATTATATCTAGTAAATATATGGCTTACGTGTTCTAATGCGGTTTTTTTTCCTTGGTATGCCTGAGTTAATAGTGATAAAAGGGAGTTGACACTCTTTATTTGTGTGTCTAAAGTAAGCTTGTTTTAACTCTGAATAACATTCTTGGTACTAAACTGGGAATGGCAGGGAAACTGGTTTGGTGGATACATTTACCTGTATGTAATAATGAAGCCATAAATATATTTCACTGACCTGACGAAAGAAGAAATATTATTTATTCCTGTACAAGAAAAGTAAGAAAAAATAAAATCTTTTGACACTCTTTAATACGCAAATGATTTCAACTCTTGCTCGCGAACATATGCGAGCACTGCCGAGCACATCTGAATGAACACGATCGAGACAAGCCTCGCAGCCTCTCTGTCCTATTTAAAAATATTTAGGACCCGAAATAAAAACTATTATACTATTGTCAGCATTCTTCGTACTAACCCTGGCGTTTTAAATTAAGTGAATATAGAAAATCGTATAAATTCGGTACATAATACAGTATTTACAATTCGTGAAACGACCCACTTATGGGACTTGATGTAACTCCAATATCGTCCGCTGTTATTAAACTCCTAGAACGCCGTGCAAAAGGTTAAATACCGATCGTGAATCGTTAAAGTTAAAATTTGAAAACATTTTTAGTATTTAATAATTGTTACACGATCCGTGTGTTGTGGATTGTCTACATGCCAGGGCCCTAGTGTTTAGGATTATGTCGCCACGGATTTATGTTCACCAGGCGATGTATGGATATTAATTTAAAATTTTCATAATCGGTTCAGAAAACGTTTAATATAAATATAGACTGGTAACCAACAAATTCCCCAATAAAAGGGATGATATTTCCAACTACATTTTTCGAAGTGACTGTTTTCCAATACACAAAACATTGTTAGTCAATCAGTTTCTCGCTTCTAAGTTTTTGATAGAACATTTAACTTATAGTAACCAAAAATTAGACTTTACTAATGTATTACGAATAAAATTCTTAGATTTTAATTGTATATTCTCTTAAAGAATAACCTGACAAAGTTTATATGTGTCTTGAAACTCAACTCTTAATGTTCTTTACCAGTCTTATTCTTATATGAAAGTTGACTGTTAAGTAAGTCAGGAAGCTGTATTTTGATACTGAAACTCATATTCACGTACGATTTTTCTTTTATTAACTTTTTTATTGCTTTCAATCGTACAGAGATTCTCAAATAACATACGGTAACGAAATAGTTACTGGCAACTGAACGGTTCCGTAACTGCTGACGAAAACTGGCAGACCATCAGTTGTCTCAGTTCTCATCAGCAGTAATGGAAGTTGGCACTTGTAGCATTGTTCCTCTCAAGACAGCAGCTCCCAGCAGCTTTGTTCGTGACTGTCGCAGTCGAATGCCCCGTAAACACGGGCATCTTGGCATCTTTCTTAGTGAGCATTAAAGGAGTAGAACAAAAGTAACACAGCTAGCGTTTTAGCTATCATACTTCTAAATTAATTGATTAGCTCACACGCCCACCTTTCTTGCACAAGACGGTGTACACCATTAAAATTTCCAATGCTGATATTAATGCTTCATTTGATGTACTGGGAATAACTTGTGCAATATTTTTGTGTGTTCACCCAAAAAAAGTAATATCATGTAAACATAAATATATTGTCAGTAGTAGACAATAACTTGTATTAAGTAACCTTATACATTATAATGTCTTTGTATGTTTCTTGCAAAGGAACAGAATAACGAATTGGACGATTTTGGACGTACTACATTGAAATATTATGTCTCCCCATAAATATTAGAATGAAACTAAGAAAAAAAGCCTTAATTGTTGCGCCTTGAGTTTTACAGATTATTTTATTTTGTATTTCAACTTTAATTTCTTTAAGTGTTTATTTTGTATTACTTATTTGTTGTTGACTAATTCCTTATGCGGGATCTTTTGTGTTCTGTGGTTTTGGTTTGTGGATGTGTTGACTACAACCAAACTAAGCGTGTTTTATAATTTTTTCGATTTTCTTTTATTTTTCCTTAGTCTTATTCTAAGATGTCTAGGACTACATAATATTGCAATGACGTATGTCAACAATAGTACAGTATATTACGCCTAGGTTACACCAACAATAGCATTGCTAATAACATGTGTTTTCAACAAAGTTACTAACAATATTGTAAAAATGCTGGAAAATTGTTGACATAATGTTATCAACATTGTTGCCAACATTCTGTTATTAACATTGTTAATATTTATAAAGAAATTTTAATAATGTATGTTTCTAACATTTTGTTGAAAACATTTGCTAGCAAATAAAAATTATGTATTTTAGAAACATGTTAATAACTTTGTCACAAACATTGTTGGTATCATTATTCTCCCTACCCATTCTAAGGCCTAGTTTACACCGAAAAAATAAGAGTAACAATGTTACTTACAAAATGTTGGTTACAAAATGTTATTAACAAATTCTAAGGTATGATACACTATTTTATAGCCATGTTGATAGCAAATGTTTGCTGAAAACACCAATGTTACCAACAAAGCTGCAAGAATGATGAACGGAAAATAATAATAACAGTTTTGATGACAAAAATGCCTGCAACATTGCTGACAACATTGCTAGTGACATATGTTACCAACAACCTTTTTATCTGGACATCCTTAGAATGGGCAAGAAAATAATGTTATCAAAAGTGTTGGTGACAAAGTCATTAGCATATTTCCAAAATTCATAACTTTTGTGGAAAGCAAAGGTTTTCAAAATAATGTTAGTAACAAATGTAATTAACATTTTTTAAATTATTAACAAAGTTAAGAACAGAATTTTGGCAACAATGTTGATAACATGATGTCAACAATTTTGAAGCATTTCACGACAGTGTTAGTAACTTTGTTGAAAATACGTTAGAGATGAGAAAATTTCGCGAATTTAATTACCTGCATGTTAGAATCAACTATCCTATGCATACTCGAGCCCCAACCATTTGTCCACTAGTTTCTACTCAGTGGAACAACAAACAATGAACGAATAGACATGGCTTGAGTATGCATAGGACAAAGGATTCTAACATTAGGGTAATTGATTTCGGGAAGTATTCAAATCCCTAGACCAATGTTATCGTTGGTGTAATCTAGGCTTAAGGCGGTCTAGATCAAAGGTTGTTGTAACAAATGTTACTAACAATGTTATCAGCAATGTTGTAGGCATTTTTGTTATCAACATTGTTATAACACTGAAAAAAATACTTATTTGTCACCACAAAATATTTTGTTGTAGTGGACCTTACCAAATTTCTTTGTAGTGATCGCAAACATTTTTTGCTGTCCCCAATAAAATTTTGCAGTGACTACAAAAACATTTTGTAACGACTACAAAATTATTTTGAGAGGTCCATATTGACAAAACCTTTTGTAGGCAATACAAAACAACTTTTCTGTGTAACTTCCGTTCATTATTCTTACAACTTTGTTAGTAACATTGGTGTTTTCAGCAATGTTAATAACACATTTGCTATCAATATTACTATAGAATAGTGTACCATAGCTTATAGTTTGTTGACGACATTTTGTAACTAACATTGTTACTATTATTTTTTAGCTGTAAAGTGGGCTTTATGATGCATGATACGGCAACATATTTATTCAATAATTTGTTTTCTCCAGCTAGACACTACATTTTTCAAAATACTTTGTATTTATAAGATATTACGTGCAAAAACATTCACCCGTGCATAAAACATTATTTGCTTACATTCGACATGTACACGAGATACAACAAAAAATATAATCGTCCCTATCTCCCACTAGCTAGTATGCAAATCCTTATATGCTAGCCACTTGTATGCTCGGTGGCCGTTAACATGATACCAGTTTGCCACAAGTCGAAGTGAACAAGAAAGTGTTCACACTCTTGTACAATGAAGTTGCCTGTGTACTAGGCCTAAGACGACAAAGAAGAGGTGGGGCGAAAGTCAAAACAAATTGTATCTATTTTCATTGGTGATAGCTATCTACTATGGAAGTGCCAAGAGGTTCACGTGTGAGCATTGCAGTTCTCAGCAGGTCTGAAACGTCACCCTATATAAATACGGAATGGAATATTTCGCACGTTCAATGTCATGCATGTTAGAATTCATTGTCCTGTGTACACTGAAGTCCCGAACGTCTGTCCATTAGCTGCTACTCACAGGAACATCAGACACATAACAGGTAGACAGGCGCTTGAGTAAACACAAGGCAGTGGAGTATAACATGCAAGTCATTAAATTGGCGAATTTTTCTTTACCAACACAATGAAAGAAAATTATTGTTTTAGGTACCATACTTCTGTTAAAAAAAGGAAAACATTCCAGTTAGGTTGTTGGTAATATATTAATTGCTCCTGTTCTGAAAGGGTCACAATGTGATCTGTAAAATAAAGATACTCTTTCCCCATTTTACAGAACATGTAGTTACTTCTACAGAGCAGATTGATCTACGAATAATCCTGATAATACCAACAATCAAGCAGGACTGTTGTCCCTATTTTAACAGAAGTATGGTACATACAACAATACTCTTCTTGACTGGATTTATTTCCTTGGACATACTCCATTACGAAATAAATGACTTTCAAAAGAAAACTAATAATAAGACAAGAAAATATAAATAATCAGAGTATGCTTTAGGCGTCAGGATAAATACACAACATGAAATTCCAAAACTGAAATTTGGACAGATGAAACTAGTTAGCAGGGAAAACAGCAGTCTGGAAACCAAAGTATACAGGGAACCTACACATAAAGGCCAATGCCTACATTTTGCATCCAACCACTATAAAAGTACAAAAGCTGGCATAATTCGCACACTAAACCGAGCTGAAATTATTTGTTCCAACAAGAAATTCGTAGCTGAAGAACACAACAAAATAAGAAAAGAACTCACAGCCAATGGTTACCCAACAAACACCATCAAACACTCACCTCACTATACAGACATCACGACACTACATCACTCCAGCTTAGCTGGAGGGGAGCTTAACTCCCCCGCCGTTTACACAAACACGTAATTTTATTAATGGCAACAACCCCCCTCCAGCCTTAAATACGGGTCCGGAGCCCAGCTAAAACAGTTACACGCGCCCCGCCGCCGTTCCAATGATTTGAAACTAGA
>PNEQ01047054.1:0-24116 GCA_003012365.1 Medauroidea extradentata | reverse complement strand
CTTCCTGAACCCTGTGTGTCTACCTGATGACGGGAACAGATTCCAGTTCCCGAAATGTCGTTAATACTGACTGTTTGGAAAACTATTGTGTTTTGTTTCGTCTCATCGTTTGTGTCGTTTGTTGTTTTTTCTGTTTGTGTCCGACATCTTTGTGTTTTGTTTCGTCTCATCGTTGTGTCGTTTGCTGTATATCTGTTTGTGTTTTTGTTTCGTCTCATCGTTGTGTCGCATGTCAACTTAGGTTTTTTTGTTAATATTTTATATTTTTGTTATTTCTTTTATTTTCTGTTTTGTTCCTTGTTTTATCTGAACAAATTCCAGTTTTGGAGTTTCATGTTGTGTATGTATCCCGATGACTAAAGCATACTCTGATTATTTATGTTTTCTTCTCTTATGTTTAGTTTTCTTTTGACAGTCATTTATTTCGCATTTGAGTATGTCCAAGCAAATAAATCCAGTCATGCACTCCCATTGCACATTTCTTTCAAAGATCAATACTCTTCTTTCAGTGCATATAAACACTGTTTGCACATAAACTAGAGCCTACTGAGTACTCAACAGTATGTAGTAGAACCTCTATTTTCACGTGCTTGACATTACATGCCTGAATGCACAGGTTTCAGTATGCTGCAAAATATCCCTGGCCAACATGTGGCTACACTGACTTGTAGGCACCACCTACCTGGGGCTGATTTGGCGTTCGAGAATCAGAAACTAATAAGCTTTAACGGTGACCTTGGAGCGCGCATCAATGCAATGTCGACAAAACGAGCGAAGCGCTGAACTAGCTTACAATATTGCGGCCCATTAATTTTTCCTATGGAACTTAAAGCGGTCACCATATAATTTTATTGGTTTCGGAAAGTTCAGTGCACCATTCTGAGTTACGCACATACGTGGTTAGTACATTTTGAAATAAGGCAGTCTTAAAAGGTCGTTTTAGCTCTATTCTTGTGTCTAATTATTTATTTTCTGTAAAACAATTTTTTTATCTTGTTCGCTGCAATTTTATCTTAATCATCTTCTTTTCAGTAACCATGTGGATGCATGTATGTATAATACACATGTTCAAACATTTTAATAAGCATGCAAAACACCAGTTGAATAATGTGTCATGAGCTGGGTTAACACAGAACATTACCACAAAATATTGTTATTTACATCACTGTTCAATACAAGCTGTTAATGTAAACAACTCCTTATTAATACTATCATAACTTCTTACATATCATCAGATGTCATTGAATTTTGAGTTTTTTGTTCAAGTTAAGACCATGAACACTTATAATTAAAAACAATTAAATCTTAACATGTAGTAAAAGTTTATAATGGTGACAATTTACGTACATTAAATAGATTTACTACTAGCTATTAAATATATTATTGTAGTGAATTATGTAAATAAGTAAGCGTATGATATTTTTAAGAGCATACTAATAACTTCAAAACTGTTTTTTTGCTTGTCCAGGATAAATATTTGAATTAACATTTAACGCTGCCTATTTTTACTTTAAATATAATACAGTTTTAGATATTTGGGGCATTTAGAAAACACTCGGAATTTTATTTGCATTTTCTACTAAAGGAACACATTGTAACATAAAAATAACAAAAATGCATGTTATAAATGATGAAAACATATAACTTGTTTCACAATAATGTTTTATTGTCTCTTTTTAACAAACATACATGTTCACAGGAACAATGTGTACAAAAAACAAAACCATATTTCTAGGTATTTTCTTTACTGAACAGGCCTTAAGTCATTAACGATATCTTCTATAGACATGATATGTGGTTACTTATTTAAAAGATGCCCAGTAATATTGAACATCTTTATCAAAATTCGTGTGTGTATGTGTGTAGTATATAATAGTATATAATACAACACGCTTTACTGATATGTCACACGTACTTTAGTGTATTCTAAGCAATTATCTATGGTTTTGATAATCAAATTTTAAGTGATATAATTTAGTAAAATCTTCAGCTTTATAAATATTATGTCTAAGGTATAATACTAACATATCAGCCACGGAACATAATGTGATTTGTTTCTGACTTCATAAAACGTGGCTATGCATGGCAGTTGGAAAATTTGCGGTTATTAAATATATATATATATATATATATTTTACAGTTATGGACTTGATCAATTCCCTGCAAGATTACGCAAAAGAAATTAAAACGAGCAAACAAACATTTATTTGTTTACATTTAATTCGCTTACTAACGGTACGTACATGGCTAAAGGATAATACTATACTTGATATTAGTATATCGCTATTTATATTCATTCGTTATATGAAGTTTTGTATCCAAACATTTTTCATATTTTGGGTAAAATCGGATTCTGTTTGAATAATTTATTGCTTTAAAAATATTCTTCGACGAAAATTCTAACGGTTTAAAATATCGATAATTCGCACATACCTAAAGATTAAACTAATATATTATACAAGTTTATCTTCTGATAAAATAATTATATGACACATTAAATGTTAAATATTGTGTTTACGTACTTCTAGGATATGTATGTGTATATATGTAAGTATATATATGGTTAGGATTTTTTGTGGCATTTATAAGAAAAAGTATTTTAAATTATTGCAGAGCTAATAGTAAGTACATTAACGTTCCACTAAATAAATGTGTGCTATATTATTAAAAGACGATTGTGGCATGTTGACTTTGTAACCATTCACAGAATATGTACCGCTTTGTTTCGGAAGGCCATGCATAACAGCGTATTATGAGTATAAGGCAGAAGTCTTAAAATTTGGTTTTAAGAAACCCATTAAATTTTCCAAGAACTATTGTTTGTATTATTGTCATTTGCTTTGCAAGAAATAAACTAATAGATTACGATTATTTAATTCTAGTACTGTGCTTGTTGGTACAAAAGTCCTCGACATATTTTTATTAAGTTAATACAAATTTGCACTATGATATGATTTAACCACTTATGATTTGTTAGACTAAAGAATTTTTAAATACATAAATTGAATGTTGTTTCGCTTGTTACATTAACTTAAGCACCAGTAAAAGGAATACAAATAAAATTAATTTTCACATCGCGAATTTGGCAGATTGATTTGAAAGCATTTTTGTTAAAGTATCTCTGCAGGTTATTATGTAGCAATAATACACTTTATTTAAGAAGGATTCGAAACAGTCCCATGAGAAACTTCACTAGCAACCAAATAAGCGATCACTTTCTAACACAGTACTAGTAACAAATTCGTCACAGGCCGAAACCATAACATTTTATAGTTGCAATGTTTCGGGCAGGTTAAGTAATTTCTAACATTAACTGTTACACTGCAACATCAAATGTTACATTAAAGTAAAAGCGACGCGTATAGTAATAATAGTAAGCTGTCTTTCAGAAAGCATTCAGTAAATGTTCTTTCTGTTACATTAAACATTCGATGTTCGCAGTTTGTATACTACTATTGTAATCACAAACCAATCCTTTGATTTGGCTCCGGAACTCGAAACATACAATTTTGTAGTAACTTAATTTAGCATAAACACTTCAATATCACGTATGCTTGTTATTAATTTACATTTAAAATGCCACTTTTTTAATTCACGCCTTTTCTCACACTATATATAAGTTATTAAACAGGAAACACTTCTACAGTGCAAAGTAATAATCAAGTACCACAACACACGAAACATGAAATAGTTACCGCAGTTTTCACTGAATTCAGGTCTACCATTTCACACAATTTTATTAGAACTTATAAGTTACTGTAGCTATTTAATTTCAGATAGATGTCGCTGGCATTCATTCATTCATTTGAGAACTTCTTAAATGTAACTGTTTTTTAAAAATATACCTTCTTGGTTCTGTATACTAAGCATGTAACTACACATTTGAATGTTCGATTTCATATAATTAGCAACATAACGAATGGACCTGGTATCGTATTGTTTTCGCTGGTATAAGAACTGGAGTAGGTTAATGTGTGTTTCAGTTGAAGAAGATGTATTTTGAGGTTTGTGCTCTAGTTTTTTGGGGGGTTAGCGTCCACCGAGCTAAAGATCACTACCATTGCTTAAGTACGACTAGGAATGGAAAGGCTAGAATAGTGCTATGGCAAAAAAAAAAAAATAACAGCAGCTGGCGGTGCACTCGGCAGACGATGACAGTAGCCAGAGGTAATCGTCGATGGGATGGGGTGTGGTGTGTCGCAGCACCATCTCGCCACATAGATCGACAACGCTAGCCCCTGCGACGTAAGGACAGTGTGGTTCACACTCTATATACTCGACCAGAGTTCTTCAGTAGCCACCGGTCGTGAGCGGTTCAGTTTTTTGTATCCGGTGTCGGAAATTCGGCATTTTGTGTGTTTGTGATGTTCTGGAAGTTTCTAGAGTTTAATAGATTATCTTGTTAACGGATATTTGTTATAGTTATTGAAATTCGCATTTAATATTGATTATAACTATTGGCCATGGGGCGAAAGTCGTTGGCCATTCAAACAAAAAAAAAAATATGCTCGACTAGATTTACAGAATGGCACCAGTGCTGAGCTCTGCTACAGCGGAGGGATACAGGGTCTGGTGGAATGCTCAGCAGTCGGGAATGGTGAAGGGGATAATTAGCTTCAGGACTCAAGTAGTTTATTTGGGAATGGGGTACGTTAGGGCTATGCCACAGCATCAACTTGTCATTTGAATCAGCTATGCCAAGTACTTCGATGAGAGATTGGTGAGGGATCAGAAAGGTGGAAGAGCACAAGTGCTAAAGTCGATGGCAGCAGATTGATACAGGGGCTGGTTGAGCGCCCAGTTGGCAGCGGTATTCAGGGCCAGGGCGGATTGCTTCACGTTACGGTGTCACCTCGACATTTGGATCAGCAGCGCCAGCCACTGCAACATTAGGCTGGTGCCGGAGACACCCAGCGCATGACTCGATCACCTGAAGGACACCAATGAAACATCAGAGATATACAGGCGCTGGTTGTATGTCCAGCGGATGGGGGTAGCCAGTTACAAGACTCAAGTTATCGATGTGGCGAAGTGCAGCATGCTATTGAATCACCTCGCCATGCAGATTAGCAGTTCCAGCCACTGTGGCGTGAGGACAGTGCGCCAGAATTCCAGCATGCAACTTAATCAACACAACGACACCAATACAAAAGCGGAGGGATGCAGGGTCTGGTTGAGCACCCAGTGGACGGGGGTAGCTGGCTCCAGGGTTCAAGTCATCGATGTGGCGTAATGCGACGTGGCACGGCATCACCTCGCCACATGGATCAGCAGCGCCAGCCACTGCGGCGTGAGGCCAGTGCGCCTGCCATCTGGCGTGCAACTTGTTCAACAGGACACCAATGCGACGGCGGAGGGATACAGGGGCTAGTTGAGGGCCCAGCGGACGGGGGTAGCTGGCTCCAGGGTTCAAGTCATCGATGTGGCGTAATGCGACGTGGCACGGGATCACCTCGCCACATGGATCAGCAACGCCAGCCACTGCGGCGTGAGGCCAGTGCGCCTGCCATCTGGCGTGCAACTTGTTCAACAGGACACCAATGCGACGGCGGAGGGATACAGGGGCTAGTTGAGGGCCCAGCGGACGGGGGTAGCTGGCTCCAGGGCTCAAGTCATCGACGTGGCGTAGTGCGACATGGCACGGCATCACCTCGCCACATGGATCAGCAGCGCCAGCCACTGCGCCGTGAGGGAGGCCAGCGCCCGGCACGAGCCACCTCGTCGCGCCCCGGAGCTCACGCCCCCACCACCTTCACCCAGCTCGTTCCGCACATCCTGCGCCGCCGACATCTCGTCCATGGCGGACTCTTCGAGCACCGACTGAAGCGACACTGCTGGCAAACATGTCACAAAATTTTCTTATCATTCTTGAGATCTTTAAGTGGTTTTCACAATAGAGCAACTTTACTCTCAGCGACGATAATCAGCCTGTCAGAGCCTTGACACTAGCGGCGGCCTTCGGGAACATTGTATGAGCGGTTTACACTCGATTTGACACTCATCCCCCTTGACGGATACAATGAAGAAACTAGGTTCACATTTTAACACTCACACAACTATTACCATGGTTAGAATGAAGTTAACATGTAATTTTATACTGATAGCTTTACATAAAAAGTACAGAAATTTAGGTAAATTATCACAAGCTATTGCGTAAGTTCGTTCAAAAATAACTAATGTATTTGGCTTTCTTTACTGTTTAGTATAAAAATGTATCATCGGCTTTCTATTCTATATTAAATGTATGCGAGCATAAGCTGATCAACATTTATTTATTTTGCATTCAAGTTAAGTCAACAAAATTTTATGTTATTTATTTATTTTTCTAGGTAATGGATGGTAGCACAAGTTCCTGTCGCCGGCGATCTTCCATCGATCTCTTGTGAAGATGTGGTAGGAACTCGTCGGTGGCGGCAAGCGTGAGACGTATCGCGTTGCTCTATTGTGAAAAACGCTTTTAGTAATTGGAAATGAAAGCACAACAAAGTGGCGAAACCTAGAGTGTCCTAGGTCAAGCGGAACTGACATATACATACATGTACTCTACTCTGAGTTGTCTGTGATAGTTTTAGCCTAGTAGATGTAAGTACATGTTCAAGCCAGTAGAAATAAACAGACGAGAAGAGAATTTTCCAAGAATTTGACTTCTATCATAGTAACACATGTTAATTTATTGTGTACGACAACATGTTATTGTCACCTTATCAGATAATAAAATGTAATCTACTGCTGCTTGCATTATAACACAACCATTTTTCGCCACGCGATAACAAATCTTATAATAAGCACGAGAAACATGAACCTTTCTTGCGGGGTGTTCAAAATTGTATTTGCATGTAACTTTATCCTCCTTGAGTTTATCAATAATTGGTAAAATACCATAAGTCTCAGTAAATTCCCATCTGACGTGTGGCCTTCTTAATACTCACATACTATTACAATACCAGGAGCGCGGTTCTGTTTCACAAACGTGTTCATTGTTTGTCCAGTATTTTAAGTAATTGAAAATGCATATTAAAAATATATATTGGTTATAAACTACGATCTGTGTGTAGGTAAATTCAATTTTCAAAGTTGGCTACCTCCTAAACGTAAATAAGTAAACGAGAAACATTTCTCATATTATGAAAGAAAATCCATCCCGAAAACAAAGATACTGAACAAACATCCCCACAAACCCCAAGCTAACTTTTTTGATACCTTATTCATTACATATTCTTTGTCAGCAGTTTCTTTATTCTTAGCCAACACTACTGTAAATATATACGAGTATTATATTTTTCCTGGAAGGAATAGTTTGTCAAAGGTGTACATAAATAACTTGACTGAACATTAATAAAATAGTGCTATGTCAGTTTGTCATGTTTTAAGTGTTATGTTTAAATTAATTACAAGTGGAGTACAATTTTTAATATGTCTGGCAATAACATGTGCTGTAATTGATGTGGAATGTGCATGATCATAGTATGGTTTTTCTTTAGCAGAAGCAATTGACTGACACATTAGTATAGAGAAAACACACATTTATGGCAGCTTTTATTACACGGAACTACAATAAACAAGAAAATATATTAATTATTCAGAGAGGTTTAAATAAAAACTTTGAACTAACTGACGTAAATAAGTTATAAAACAATTATGGGTGTAAATTCCATAAAAATTCTAGTATTAGACTTAACCCAGACATGTATACAATGAGTAGGGCGAGAAAAAAAAAGACTATTTTTAACTCGGAAAGTAAAGTGTAAATATTATCACTTCTATTACCACACCAGTATGCCATTTTCTTAGACATCATGTTTAACAGCAAGTACTGAAAATTACAGGTACAAATGGCCTTTGTTGCAACAGCAGGAGAATACTGAAATCACCGGCGATTTGCACCACACCCAAATTCAAAACCTTGTGTTTAATGAGTTTTCATTTTCTTTTTTACATGGTAGTAACACTACGAGTTTAATTTTTCATGACGATTTTGTGAACGTTTCGTTAAAAAGACGGTTGTAATTAAAACATGACTGCGTTCTGGTCAATAATAAATTAACCACTAATAGAATACTTCTGTTGTACTAAATTATTTTATATCGGGTTATATGCTATTCAGAAAATTATGCATTTCCTATTAATTTGTCAGTACTCTTTAATTGAAAACCTACAGTAAGACACAGAAACAAATTTGTGAAAAAATATTTTAGCAAAAACTACCGGCTCTACTACCTTAACATTATCCAATACAAAAATTCATATTTAAGGATCACGAGTGTAGGGATTCAAAGACTAACCTTGATATTTAAATTCTATCATATGTGCAGCAGAAAAATAACTGGAGTTGAAATAGCTGAGTATGCCTACTATACTATTATAAACTTATAGTTACGTATTCGAGTGTAGTTTAGTTAAACAGTTTGGTGTTTGTTGCAAACTGAGCTAATATATGTAATTCCAGTAATATAACTGCCGATATCTTAACAAGTGCCAGCACGAGCCAAGTCTGTGCTGTGACGTCATGCTATGAAGAGTGTTGAAGTGCTATAGTCCTAAATTTTAATGTAATTATGTTTGTGTTTTAGACGACACTTGTGAGTACAGGTTCTTTCAACGAACCAATTATAAGCTCTCAGTTTTTTAAAATGATGTACCA
Organism: Medauroidea extradentata; assembly: GCA_003012365.1. Lineage (NCBI taxonomy): Eukaryota > Metazoa > Arthropoda > Insecta > Phasmatodea > Phasmatidae > Medauroidea > Medauroidea extradentata. The sequence goes on along the minus strand of PNEQ01047054.1, from coordinate 15,475 downwards.
AAACTAAAATTTGTATTATACGCTGCCATGCAATTAGTGAAAACTAATTGACTTACCGTACATTAAATAATTCACAGCGAAATTACATGTCATGGGCTCTGTAAGAAAACATTAAAACCCCCAGCGAAACAATTTTGTATTTAAAAAGAAAAATATCTGAATTTACAACATATTCCCTTTAATTTTGTCGTTTTTAAAATAAAAATATTACGTCGTGGGTTCCTAAATGTTTTGTTACGTAGCTCGTGTGGTGTTTGTTAACCGTGAACTATTTCACGTAAGTAAGTCAACTGATTTTCTCTATTTGCAAGACAGCGTAACATGCAAAATTTTACTTTAACGAACAATTACGAGAAAACTGTGTTACGTAAAAATGTTACGTAAGAGGAAACTGTACTCACTAGTGTCTTCTACAAAACTAATACTATTGCATAAAAATATGAAATTAGTATCTTAACACACTTGGGCACACTTAATAAACGGTTATATGACAATAATCACACTGTAAATTGCAAATTATATAAGAGAAAGCGTAATAAAATAAAATATGAATTAATACTTGTATACACATATCAGAATGATCTTTGAAATTGTGAGGTAAATAAAATATAAAATACACTACGACTACAGTATTTTTTATTCATAAGTTTTTCTATTTCCTAAGAGACACACATAAATGTACGTGTGCGCGCATGCTTGTGTGTATGTGTGTGTGGTTGTGTGTATGTGTGTGTGGTTGTGTGTATGTGTGTGTGGTTGTGTGTATTGGTGTGTGGTTGTGTGTATTGGTGTGTGGTTGTGTGTATGTGTGTGTGTGGTAGCATGGAGAAACGAATATTTGGACTACGCAAAAGTAAAACATGAATAGTTATTACAGCTTCTTTCTTTATTTTGTATGTAATAAATATTTATTTAGACGTATATAAGAAAATACATTTACATTTACGTTCTATGAATTTATAAATGTAGTTCAAACCATTTCCTTTCTTTCTGAACTGTATTATTGAAAGTTTAATGTTTGGAAATTTCGAAAAATAATCGTTTTCTTTCCTTCTTAAGATCAATTTGTTGAACCGTGGCATATTGACATACTTCCGTTACGTATGTTGGCGGTATTAGTTTTCTTTGTAATGAACCGGCATATAAACCCACTGAATAACAGCCAGGTAAAGCGAATCTTTTATTAACGTCACATCTTTGCTTTTAATGCGCTATATTCAACCATCTGATTCGTAGTAAGGTACAAGTGGTAGCATTTGTTTACAAGACAATTTTACACTTCAGAAGTTAAATAACTATAACAATGGTTTTAAATGAGTTGAGTGGAATGGTTTCAGTGCGAAGTGACGTCGAGAATGGCCAGCACGGTAACTGCGGGGGAAGCAAGTGTTCATGAAGTCGACACTGCATACAGGATGAAGTTTTCCGCGGAAGTGGACCAGCAAAGGCGCCCGGAAATATCGACGAGAAGGATCGCAACCTGCCACGGCAAAAGACGTGAATACCCAGAAACCTTACAATATTTGTCGCCCGATCCATGACACATTCAGTGAGATTCAATGGGAATATCCACTATTTATATACTAAATTTTAAACGAATCAAGTTTATAGAAAACCACTATAATTTGTCATATCCTAATAATGGCGTGAAAAAAAAATCTTGTTGGCTATCTTACGAATTCTATTTTTTTTTTTTTTTTTCAATCTGGCCGTTAACGCTATTTGACAATTGGTGATATCTGGTTGTGCTTAGAACAAAGCACTTGGTTACTTGTATTGAAAAATAATTTTCTACAGAATAAAAAGCTGGTTTGTTAAGGTACACATTCTTGTAGTCTGTACCCTAATCTATCGTAATACACTAATACTAGTATATATTATTGTTAAAATTTAGAATAACAGTTTCTGCATCAATACTATAAATTTGTTCTTATTACTAAAGCGAATTGGTGTGTCCCTTACGAACAAAACATTTCACGGATGGTGTAGATCATAGAATGGATGCAGCTGACTGAGTAATGCCTCGTCAGCATTATGCAAAGCTCAGTCCTGCTAGCTACGTGAATACCAGGACTTGTGGTTGGAGTTTTATCTGCAGGACTTGCTCTGTGGCTGCCGGGGTGACGTCATGCATGCCAGTCAACTGGCAACGCCTGGTGAGCCAGTGTGTCAGTCGTCAAGGCTGAGCCGAGCAGAGGAAACCCGTCCCTCTCTCGACTGCGATTTACACAAGCTGAGTGGCGGATATAGCGACTTCAACATTCAAGTAGGAGCACTTCCCTCCGTAATGTTTTCTTTGCGACAGCGCGCACAGATAAATTTGAATTTCAAGATGCGAACATGTTTGTAAGGGAGAGGCAGTCGCACCGCACTACGCGCTCGTAAAATTATTTATGTGAGTAAAGTCATTTTTCTTAGAATAATATTATTTTATATGTACGAAATCCTTCTCTTGAGATTCATATTGAAATTATACGAACAAAAATAAAGTTAATAGTTTGGTTACAAAGCCAGACATGCAGAAATGAATTTGCATACAACTAATTTTCATATCTTATCTCAATTATTCCTACTTGGTAGTTTAAATTGTAAATTTATTTTTGAATACTACTTTACAATCTCTTACTAAAACATTCCTGCTTTTGGGTACCTAATCTTTGTTTAAATATTTTAATATTGCGTGTCTATGTTAGTAATATCTAAAACAAATTGATTAACATACTGTGAAAAGTTGAACAAAATATTTTACAATGGTTTATCTTAGAAATTTTAATAGCTGTAGCTTATAACAATGTATTTTGTGTTCTTTTAGTTGAATGAAATTGTATTAATTTAATTGTTATTTTCATGCGAAGAGATTACCTTAAACACTAAACATTTTTTAGTTGGTTGCAGTCATTCCTGTACGACAAAATATTAAATAACACACATTTAATCCAGTTTGATTTCACTTCATGCAAAACTGTGTAGAATCGGGCATATTTTATCTGCTAAGTTTGACTTATACTGTGTAAGCAGTAAAACAATTTAGCTTAATTACATGAGTTTAAAAAATTCAGTTGTAAATAATAACATATGGTGCAAGGCATGAATTCTATTTTTTAAGTCATGATGCAGGCGAGGTTTAATTTATCTTTAATTTATCAACACTTAGCCTAGCGTGTACTTTAGATTCGGAGGAATTGTTTGTTAGAGCTTAGCTCCCTGTGTCATATTTTAAGGCCATTATATAAAGGAAGTAATAAAATAAAAATACTTCTTTTTATGTAAATTAAATAACGGAATACTTTATTCACTTGAGACATACGATGTCAAATTAGAAACGATTTTCTTTCGGAACCTATAAAAATATTATAATTTTTTCACGAAAATATAAATAATTTCTTACTGCTATTGGGTTATTTTCAGCCTCTACTGATTCGACAAACCAGTCATAATATATTTCCAGTCCTTAAGATAAAGATTATTTTTATTTCCTCTCTCGTTGAGTATGACGTAACCTAAACCCCGTGTTCTGCATCGGGCGTTATAAAGATGCAACAATACTGATGTCTTTGGGAAAGAAGCACTTCACGATTTTTCTGGCAGTTATACATTTGAAGGATTGTTTGAATTCGTGCCTTTTGAAAGAGGCAGTTTATCCTGACGTAATCTGAAATAACATAAAACAACATGAACTAACCTGACATAACATAACTAAGCATAATATTGCGTAACTTAACATAACCTAATGTAACCTAATTTAGCAAGCATGAAAAACTGGCCTTTCAAGTGCTAATAATTCAGAATACCCGTCATGTAGTGTCACTGTTAAATAATCCTGAAGTGATGTCCTTCCAAAGGGCAAGAATTCAGACAACGCTTCAAATACACTACTAGAAAAGTCCTGAATGCCGACTGTCCTTCCAAGGGACAACCATGCAGAATTATTAAAGCACTAAAACATACGTTTTTTTTTTTTTCAGAATTCGGAAGGGCAACTCTTCCAGGTGCTTTACAAATACCGCATTATGAGAAAAATTCAGAAGGCCTGTGCATAAACTTTTCAAGACGCCACAAATATCTCGCGAATGTAGCTACCAATTTTGTTGTCAGAATATGTAACTTTAAGCGTTTAATCAGAGTGACCAAGTTAACAGACGCATTGCGCAGTTTAACCGTATTTCACATGCCCTTAAGTACATGACTTGGTTACATTTTGAAGATCAGAGAAAAAACTAAGCTATGTTAACCGTCAAAGCTTAAGTTTTGTCTTTCTAGTATAAATATCCAATGAGATAGAGGTCCAGTATTATCAATATTAATTATTAAATCAAGTTTATAAAACTGATTTGCTATGTATTAAAACAAATACACATATAAATTTGTATCTATGCGTAGCTCTTCAGAACCTCAAATGCTGGTAAAGATGTTATGATGTAACGTTTCGTAGGAAAGCAATGACTTAAGCGGCGGTACACCAAGGAAACTCACCGGCAAACTGCAAAGTTTGCCACGTTTTATTAACGTGAAAATTGTTTGAGTCCTATCTTACGAGGCAAAAGTACTAACTCTTACACCGCCTTTACGCCTTACGTAGTTTAGTAGTTTCTTTATTATAGTTAACAAGCAGATTTTTTAAATATACTAACAAAAGTTTTTACAACATACACATTTGTGAAAGTTTAATAAAATTCAATCAAATTAACATAAGATGATAAGCGATAAGAGCATCCATACACGGAAAAACTTTATTTGTGTTTTCAACATGAATTGGGTAAACACCGCCTACAACATGAAATATAGTTTCACAAATTTCAATTGGTTTGCAAACACTGTAACTACGTTTTCCTAAAAATTTATATTGTTATTTACGAGTGGTAAAAAGTCGCATTCGCATGACATATTTTTAAGGAGACATTTTCGACTGTTCGTAATTTTCATTACCGAATATAGTTTACTATTATCAATGAACCCTCTAATTAGTAATCCCGATAGGGCCTAATTATCAACCGTGCTTCTCGTATGCTGCATTGTTCCTTGTTATTTATTAACGACGTGACGTTGATGCAGGTATTTTTTTTTTTTTCAATTTAACGTAAATATTAATGTAACATATTACGTGTAAGAAATATCCCTGCTTTTCGTAGTTTTATTTTTATTGCGGTTATAATGTAATTGTAAATTACTTTCTATGCAGTAACACATATGATTTTCATTCGGTGGGTCATAAAACCGATTCTCAAGTTATTTATTTTAAGATATGGAATTTCTTGTTTAATTAAAGGCAATATAATTTAGGATACACACAAATAGATTCTTGCAATCTGCTTTTAATATATTTATATTTTGAACATCAATGTCTCTGCTCATAAGACGGTCGTCGCAGCTATATCAGTATGCAGGTAAACGTATAATGTGCCCGATCGCTGACGACTGATGGGGAAATAAATGCTTGAGAGATGTAACAAGGCATTTTTAAGAGTGTTAGAATATTTAAGCGAATACGTTAAAACATTTGTTTGCCTTATGAGAAAAATTTGTTTGTTATCAAACAAGGTTTCAAAACAATAGTCAGGCCGTATTAACCAGCATTTTCCAACAAAAAATGGTGTTTTTGAAGCAATAGGCCAGTTCATACCGAATCCCTTTAAAAAAATCACAAATACGCCAACGTCTAGTATGTTAGCAATTCTTCGTACAATTGGTGGCAAAACAGAACAGGGCAACAAATATAACAGCGAATATAACACAAGTGTAACGACAGACAATGTAAGACTGCGGCATCGACATGGACTGTACTCTCATGACAGTTGTACATGTAATCATGCGACATGATCGTATATTGCGTGTCCGGACTATCATGCCATGTCATTTTATTCTTGCGTACACTTGTTTAAGTGTATTGGTGCAGTGAAAATGGAAAATGTATGAAAACTGCACGTGGTGTATTATAGGGTTTGTAGTTTCGTCTGAACCCTGGCATTGCATTTTTTAATGCAATAATACTGTAAAGTCGTTCTTGAAGATGTTTGAGAGCTTTAAATTAGTACTTGTAGCACATATTTAGATTTGCAGTTATCATTCTGCCATTGTCTGTAAAGCTTTTATTTTTGTAGCTAACATTTCTGGATTAATGTACAATTTTCGTACAAGAAAAAACTTTTTTTGAATGTGCCAGAACGTAGCATAAGTATCAGGTAAGTACATCTCTTAAAAAGTAAGCCCCATTGATGAAGATATTGTTAATTATTAAAAATAAACATAAATACTTCTAGAACGAAGTAAGTTTTCAAAAATCTCTTTAGAAATATGGGTTCGTTTCAAAGGGCGCAAAAAAATGGAAACAAGTTTGATATGAGTGAAAACAATTTTTTAGAAAGGGGTGTATTTAAGGTGAATGCAAAATAAATAAGATAATTAAAACAACTACCTTTACTCCGTTAAATAATACTACGAATACACTGTAGTAAGTAAATCTTCCTGGGCGCAGCCAAGTTCGATCCGGATGGTGGAAATTTTAGTTCAAAAGAAATTATAATTTGGCAGAAATGTAGAAGTTTGGAGGCAAGTTTCAGTAGATGGAATACACAGTCTTACAGAAGTAATATGGAGAACTAAAGTGACACAGGTTGACTTGAACTACGCTTTCATACAATCAGTCTATAAATGTGACAAGTGCCACGTTACACTTTGTTTTAGTATACAAATGTTTTGGTTTAAACCTTTAACAGTTTTAAATTGTTGTGTTATGGTTAAGGAAATAATTTAAACATTCGGAGGATTGGTAAAGTGACAAATGTGTGAGAAAGTATTTTATAATGTGCTAGTGGCCGTCGTGTAATCCGTGATAGCTAACTTGTGTTTGGGCTGGGGGTCTGTTCTCTAACTTCAACTCTGGTAAAGATCGTCACACGTGACTGTCTTCCGTTAGCGACATCGATTAAGATAGTCCCTCGTGACTGACTTTATATCGTCCAGAGTTTCAATGTACTTGGTAACGCTGTGGGATGTGTTCTTACTAAATTGATTTTTCTCACATTTTACAGCGTGATTTTCATTACTTTCTTAAGTTTAGTTTTAAATGATATAAATCGTATTCCTTCCTCTTTAGAATTTCACTTTAAAAGTTCTGACATCAACTCATCTCTAGTAGAACGAGAGTGTGCTGCGCTTACAAGATATAGCAACACTGCCACTGCGTTAGTAGTACCTCCGGCCACAAAACAGCAGCAGCGAGTTGTGTTGTGTTGCATTTATTGTTTGCGTCGGCAGTCAATGTTACTGCACACATACCTACTATTTACTAAACGTATTACATTATGTATGGAATAATAAAATAATGTATTTTTGTCTCTTTTCAAGCAACATTTCTATCGGATTTGTTCTCCAACGAAAATGATCGTAGAACACAACTTAAATATTGCGGCCATTTTCAGGAATTTTGTCTCTTAACAACATCGTAGAATCCGATATTTATGTACAGAGAGTCACGAGACTTCTGAAAGACCTCATGGCGACATTCCTAGTTACAAAATACGAATTCTCGTTATAAAGATAGTTACCCAGTAACTATATTTGTATAAATATCGTGGAAGAGACTGAAAAGGTTACAAAATAGGTCACCGGGAAGCACTGGTAACACTTGGTTACGGTTGCTCATAACAGACTAGTAGGGAGCGAGGCCGCGCGTTTTGGTACTGACCAAGACGCAGCTTGTTAATACACTGGCTGAGTCGGGGAAGGGGCTATTGACAGGAACATCTTGGTCACAACATGGCAAGCCTTCCTAGCGATGAGAAGTGGTCAAACCTCGGCAGAGAAAAGTTGTATCAGGCGAAGCTGCCGAGAGACAGGTGGTCGTCGGAAGAGAGAGCTGAGCTGCAGTATTGATTTGTGCTCGAGCTATCCGACGAAGATTTCATACGCGCTACGTTTGGTTGGGAGCTCGTCTGTAGAAATAACAGTGACATGGCCGGGACTCATCGTCGCTGCCGAGGAAGTACGAGGATGACAACCCCGTCTGACGGTTTGCAACTGCTGTCAAGACGTTGTTAACCACCCCTATGTGCTGTCAGGAGTTTCCAATAAGGAAAGCGATGGCCCTGTTGAGGAGACAAGCAACGGAACATTGTGGGTTTTTGTATCGTGATTATTCTATGCAGAATGTTGTGTTAAGTAGTTATGTATATAATTACGCATTGTTTTGCGTATTTTTTGGTGAAGTAAATGTCTAACGAGCGCATTGATTCTATGGCGCTCACGAATTCTTAGAATTCAAGTTCTTACTTAGTTTCCTTGTGTATACATAAGTTTATATGGAAGTTTCGATAAGCGAGTCTTGGGCCAGTTACTTTACCAGTGTTACCGTGTAAAGTTTCTTTCGACTGTAGTTATAGTCGGCTCCTCAGGCTGGCTGTGGTAGGTCGGCTTAAGATCTTCGAGACTTGCTGTTGTAAGCCGAGCACTCGCTGCAGAAGATAACAGTGTTTCTTCATGAGAAATGCAACGAACGGATACGAACAACTGCACAATTATCGTCTTACTTTTAATTGCTTATTAAGTAACTCTCCAAAGTCCTGCTGCGGAAAGTTTAACAGCCCGATTATCTCATTGGATAATATAAAAATAATTTCCGAAAAATGCAGGTCATATGTGGAACATATATTCAGCCTCATGAGTATATTATAAGAACTTAAGCAATAAGGAGACAGAACACAGAAATAATTTTTGTCTACTTCCAAAACATTATACAACTCGGATGACAAACAAACTCGACTTAGGGTTCTAAAGAAATTCTAAATAGATAGATAAACGGAGGAACTCGTAATATGAACCCTGAAAGTCTACATCTCGAAAGTTCAGATTTTTGAAGAGACCTCCAATCATTTTGAAATAAAAACAAGGGTCAGGTAAGTAGCCGAATTATCCCCAATTCTGTTCAATATCGTCATGGAGAAAACAATGGAATTCTGGGAAATAGTTTTGAAGTTGGAAGGAGTAGGTGATTCGCAATTTGGGAAGAAATATCACGACACTGTTAAAATTGCCGTAAATTCACGGAAATATTTTAAGGAATGTACTGTAATTACATTGAAGAAGCTTCTGTAATTTTTTATTTACCGAAGTTTTTCCTCATGGTCAGTTTACGGATGCCTGGGAGTGAAGTACCATGAATTCACGGAAACGTGTATCTACAATGTTCAAGCATATTTTATTGAGCTTCTTTAAACAACGTTGGTATTAATGTGCACTCACACCGGTGCGAAGCAAAGAGAAGAGAAGAAAAGTGAAGCGCTGCTTCCTGGTTGTCCATACACTTCCGCGAAGAGAAGAAATGAAGGAGGACGAGCAATACAAACATGGTATCGCACCGTTCATGACAAAGTATAGGCGAAACAAGGAGAATAGAAGATGTGCGTGCCGTACGAATAGTCTACAGGGCAGGCGATTAGGCGAGTGGCCAGTGCGTGCCTCCTTGCTTCTCCTTGTCGCATTTGGGCAGGCTGGCCGAAGCTGTCTGCGGAAACCACATCATTTCTCCTAGAACCCCCACATCCGGAAACGACGAAGAGAAGCTCGGCAGCGCGCACTTGTTACACACTTGCCTTTAATTTAATACTATTCGACGCGCACATATAATATTCTATTCGCTTCACTTATCCTGCTGTGGGTGCCACGCATGTTACAACATAGATATTTCCCCACCCCCGTTCTCGTCTATTCGTTTTGCGACAGTGGGCACACGCCTTAAAAATTATATATCAATAGAAAAAATCTTATTCTCTTAATGGTACTGATCAAATTGGACATTAGAATGCCAAAAAAAATTAGTATCTTACTAACGAATGAAGCTCGATTGTTTGACGATCTTGTCAATGTAGTACAGTAGCTAGAGTGTAGGCCGGGCAGTCTTAAGGTCGTATGTAAGAATATCTGTAAATTCCTAAATTCCTAGAAATGTTTCATGTTACGATGTGTTACTTGAAGATCTCAAGAAAATATAGTAACATGAAAACATTTTATTTTTAGGTTATAGAATGGAAATAAGTTATAAGTAAGTAATTATTAGTTAGGTAAACAGCTTGCCTGTTATTTTACGGGAAATATTGTTACACAGGAAAACTGAATGCACATGAATTTAGGAAGGTTTCTGGACATTTTGCCAATATCTTCCCATAATTTTACGGAAATATTTTCTAAAAATTAAACTAAGAAATCAGGTATTTAACTTTACCAGTGTCCTTGCCCTTATAGTCAGAAATCAGAAGTTTATTAAAAAAAGCTGGAGATCTTGTATGAAATCGCTGGAAATACTGGTCTTAAACTGTCGATTAAGATACTGAATGTATGGAACACAAACACTAAGGGGATGAACACGAGGAGGGTAAAAATGGGACGATTAAAAAAGCAATTTAAGACAGTCTGAAGAACAGAATTCTTCTGGATTTGCTGAAGTATATTACTCGATTTTCGCATTGCATGGTGTAGATCGTATGTTGTGCCGGTTTTGTGTTAGTTTTGTAGTCAAGGTCTAATTTTCTGGCTCTTCCTTTGACTGTCGGTTAATTCAGTCCATTAGTAGGATCCTCTCTGTAGACAATGCCGTAATTGGCCTTGAGGATTGGATGCTCGCCTCCCGACATTATGACTCTAGACGGCTTGATAACGTTGGTCGGTGTGTTTTCTCAGGAATCTTACATTTTTTCCTCTCCTTTATTCTTGAGCTGCTCCATACTCACCTCACGTCACCACTCATTAGCGCTGAAAACATTGCTGTTATTATGCCGTTCGAGTGGTATGCAGTGCGTCATACGATAGACGTTTATTCGAGTATTGTTCAGCGTGCCTTAGTGAAGTCCACTCAGGAATAGCATTAAAATAACGATACTAATGTGTTATACCCGTTCAGGTCCTCCATTTATCTCTACGTATTATTTTCTTGCTGACGAAAATTGGGGTAATAGATTTTCGCGGTATTTTTCGGATATGAGTATTTAGGCGCATAATATTTTTAATGGTTATGAAGAGTGCATCACACTTTCGTCTTTAATATAAAATTATTGGGTTTCAACTAAATGTCACACAGAAGCAAGTTGTCGGTGAGAAAACGGCAAACCAGTTTACACCTACAGTCAAGGGTCTGGCGTGATAAGGGTGCTGTGTTCTCCTTATCGCTTTCTCACTTTTAAGCTTCAAAAGAACAAAACAGGTTTTCCTTGGCGGCCAACTGAAGGGCGTTCCAGAGGTCAAAAATCATAATTTTGTATTTGTATGAAACAGTGTTAGTTTTGTAGACATAACTTGAGAGTATATTATCCTGTTACAAAAAAAATAGCTCAGCCAGTTTTCCCATAATGACATTTCAAAATCAAAATTTAAATGTTTTAAGTTCATACAACCCCTGAAAACCAATCAACGTACTGAAACGAAACATTTATAGTAAAAGTACATGTCACTGGCTAGGGCTTTAGGTATATAAAACCCAATTAAAACAATGGTTTGTATTTTAAAAATCTCTGAAATTCGGAAAGTTCTTTGCTACTATTAAACATTGTTAAATTAAAATAAATGTCTTGTATTGGGTTTTTAAATACGTATAGCCGTAGCCAGTGATATGAAAATTTTCTCTGAATTATTTTATTTGATTGTGTTGATTGGTTTTCAGGGTGTGTGTGAATTATAAACATGCACACTTTTGACTTTGAAATACCATAATGGGAAAATTGGATGAGCTATTTTTATGTACCAGGATAATGTAGGCCTACTCCCATGCAATGTCTACAAAATTTGCAATGTTTCATACATATATTCAAATTAATTTCCCTCTGAAACGCCCTTAAGCGCTGGTCCATACTCTCTCCACTCACTCAAATGCATAAAAATTCTATGACATATGTAGCGTACCAGCAGTATGTTATGTACTGTTATCAGTGTATATAATATCTTCCGGTACCGTTACACATCAAATTGTAGAATTTAACTTAGTGAATAGTAAAAAGCTGGTTGACTTTTGATTTCGCAATTTAAACCTTAGGTGGGGTTTCATTACATTCGCATTTGACACACTAGAATACTATAATGGTAGCACTAAATTTTAGTAAAGTCCATCTCCTTTATTAACGCAGATGTTTAGGTACGAATATATTATTATAATTTATAATTTTATAAATTCTAATTACATATGTCATTCTATTGTATAACCTAGATCATTTAAACCGAGCGAGGTGCCTCAATGGTAAAATGATGAACTCGCATTCGGGAGAACACAGGTTTGATCCCCGGCTCCGGCCATCCTGATTTCAGATTTCCATGATTTCCTGAAATCGCTCCAGGCGAATGATGGGATGATTATTTAACAAAGGCCATGGCCGACTCCTCTCCCAGCTGCTGTCATTGTTCCAAATTGTATGTCACCGTCTATAATGACCTCGCCGTCGAGGAGACGTAAATTTCACTTACCTTATCTTGATCTTGATCATTAAATTGACTCCTGAATACGTGCCTGGTGAAACTTAATTGTGATTTCTAAAAATTATCACTGTGAGTTGACACGCCAGCATTTATTAAAATGATCTATGACGTCACATATTTTTCATATAAATTCAAACTTTTAAGATCCAAGACAGCATCGTTGGTTCGCGTATTGCATTTAGACATCCACTGTACTTCGTCATCAACCAGCGTCTAAGTCCATGTTGCCCGACATACGTGCGAGGATTATGAGACTGCGCTGGCGAGGCACTATACGGTCAGTCGCTAAACTCTCTCTTTAATGTAGAGAGGATGGCGTTAGTTATACACTCATGCGTATAAGTGCGAACTGTAAAAAAAAAAAACTGCAATACATAACAATTAAGCAGTTACACTCTGAAGAAGATAAGTTGAAGAGGGAGCAAAAGATTATATAAATAAGACGAAGTAGGGCAGTTGTAGAAATAGGTGCCTGAACTTTGAAGCGGCATTGCAACAATGAAATAATAAAGATAAAAGGTCATATTTTATTTTATATCTCGTTCTTTTATAGTACCAAATATAAATTTGTCTATAAACGCCCATGAAATAAGAATACCACGAGAATCATAAGCTGAATTGGAAACGGAAATGTTTGTGGGAAAATGCTGTACAACATTTTCTTTCCGCACAGTGTGGCAATACAGCATGGAGAATAGCCGATCTTGCGTTCCATATCCATGTATTATTTAATATATGTAAAGGTCGAGTAAACGTAGAATCATTCTGGACCACGGCCGTAGAAGAACAGGTCTGAATACTTGCCTGGAAACTTGACCACCTTGTTGTTTGGCTGTAGTTCATCAAGTTACCGAGAATGCGTGCGTGTTTGACGGTACTATCAGGGCGGTCGGGCTCAAACTCCGTCCACTTTACTCTCACTTTTTATCAGCACGTATTTTTTTATCAATTTATGAAATACACCCTTTGCTCACAATTCTAAGTTATGGCTTCAGCAATCTTTATTTATTTTTATAATGTAAACACTAGAAAAAAGTGGACGGAGTTTGCGCCCGACCGTACTGATAGTAGCGCCAAATACGCACGCATTCTCGGTAACTTGATGAACTACAGCCAAACAACAAGGAGTTCAAACAAAGTACATTGGTAGATAGGCGAGTGTCCAGACCTGTTCTTCTACGACCGTGTTCTGGACTACTAGAGGGTCGAACCTGCGCCCACAATACGATTGTCAGAACAGCGGTAGTGAGGTATGACGATGACGCAAGTAGTGTACTAAATCGGTGCTATGTTGCCACATTGTGCACGTAAAATATCATCGAACAACATTTTGCCACAAACATTTTCATCTCGAATTTAGCCCAGGAGTCACGTGGTATGCGTATTATACGGCCATTTCTGGACATTCAGTGTAGTATTGAGCTATAAGAGAAGTAACTGCCTCTGCCTGTACTTTATGTAAGCCCTTTGCCGGTACATATGTCTGTGGTTGCATTTAAAATATCGCGAAATATCAGTATTTATTCTCGTATGTGAATATCGCCAGCCCATGATGCTGGTTAGCACGATTAGTATTTTTGTTGTTTGAGTCTGTTGACAACACAGAAATAGAGCGAACAGTCCTATAAAATGTTCGTCCTGTCGTCACAGTACGGAGTGTATTAACCTTCGTTACCTGCGAAAATATCCACGGATACATAAGTAAAAGGAAAAACTCTGTGTGAAGACAAAATTTTAAAGAGCGATGTCATTCCTGCAGAACATTCGCTACTACTTCCTGCCATAAACCCATATATTGTACCAAAATAATTATATTTTCATTCGTTTCCATTATTGTACGGTGTAACTTTGTCTTCTTTGCCTCTCTGGTTAGTTTTATTAAGTCTTTATTACACTTTGTCACAAGAAGCAAACGTGCAGAGAATATTTTGATGAAATTTATTCGCCTTTTATACTGCGCATTATTTTAACACCTCCGTAAATTATTTAGAAAAGTTTTATTTATTTCTGCATTTCATGCAACTCAGCATACATAAAGAAACAAAATTATATCACTGCCAACATTTTAATAACAAACGATTCTAAAGAGACTTCATCAAGCTTTCAGAAAAAAAAAATTTCTTCGAGGATGTGAGCTTTTAATGGGTGATAGTAACGAGACGCTTAGTTTCGTAAAGACAACAGTAAGATTTTTAAAGTTAAAATTTTACAACTTCAGCAATCTCTTACTTTTGCATGTGTTAGTCTTTTAAATTAGAGTCTTATAATGCGTAGTTTCACATAAATATTAGGTAAACAAATAAATAAAATATGATTTTTGAAAGAACTGTGCAATGGGAGTTTATGACTAGATTCAGTTTCTTGGACGTACTCCATTGCAAAATTGAACGACTGTCAAAGAAAAACTAAGAAATAAAAGAAACCATAAAATAAGCAAAGTATGCTTAGTCAACAAAATACATACGCAACATGAAATTCCAAGATGGAATCGGGTCAAATAAAAACAAACAGATAATAAATGAAATTAATAACAAAATAAAATAAAAAAAACTAAAAATCATGCGACACAACGATGAGACGAAACAACAAATGCAGTAGATATCAGACACGAACAGAAAAATAACAAAATAACACAACAAGTAGACGAGACAAAACGCAACAGATATCAGACATATACAGAAAAGACAAACGACACAATGAAGAGACGAAACAAAACACAGTAGTTTTCCAGACAGACAGTGTTACGACGTTTCGGGAACTGGAATCTGTTCCCGTCATCAGGTAGACACACAGGGTTCAGGAACACGAGTGCGATCAAGCTAGATATACAGGGTGTCCATAAAGTCTTTCCCTCATTACAAAAATTCATAACTAGAAAACTACAAATGCTAGCAAACTGCGGTTTGGACGAACATTATGTGCAACTCATAAAGTTTTTTTTGTGTATGTTTCAGGTAGGTGGTGTGTGACGAGTGAAAAGCACAATGGCCTCCATGAAAGAAAAGGCGCAATGTGTGCTGTG